>NW_019379497.1:850406-913338 GCF_000648655.2 Copidosoma floridanum
CTACAGACCATCTAAAGAATATTATTAAATATCTGGTTGACAATAGCCCTTCCTTGTGTGTTGATTCAAAACAAGAAATTTTAAAATTAATATCCATTTGTTTAGAACAAAGCTACTTCAAGTTCAATAATAAATATTATTTACAACTTAACGGTCTTCCAATGGGCTCTCCCCTCTCCCCCCTTCACAGTGAGATATTCATATCATACGTAGAGGACCTTATATTCGATTTGACCTCCCCCCTCACCAGTAATGTTTTACATTGGTCGAGGTATGTCGATGATGTGTTTTGCATCCTGAAGGGTACAGAAAGGACAATGACCAATTTTCTCAGCTACATAAATGATTTAGTACCGGGTATAAAATTTACAGCAGAAGCTGAAAATGACAATAGTTTAAATTTTCTGGATCTAAAAATAACACGAAAAGACGGTGAGTTGTTGTATGAAATTTATAGAAAACCAACTTTCACAGATACGTTAGTACCGTACGATTCAAAGCAGTCCATCAATATAAAAATGAGCGCATTTTACTCTTTTGTACATATATTATTAACAGTACCGTTAACGAAATCTAATTACGAAAAGGAAATCAATCTATTAAAAGGTTTAGCAATTAATAATGGTTACAATGAAAACCTTATAGATAATCTAATTTTTAAAATAAACAATATACTTATTTCAAAATATTTTTACGCAGTCGCAAAACAAACCAAAAAATTTAATGTGTTGAATTGTGTTCCCATAGCATCCGATAAAATAAGTAATTTTTTAAAAAAACCAAATGTAAATACAATCATGGTCGATAAACGTAACTTGAGATCCATTTTATGTTATAATAAGGAAAAAGTTGGTATTTTACAGAAATGTTGTGTTTATCAGATTTATTGTTCCGAATGCGATGCCATATATATTGGACAGACAGTACGTGCCCTTTCCGAACGTATAAAGGAGCATAAAAAGTCTATTTATAATGATCGCAATACGACGGGTTTTAGTGAACATTGTATCTCTAATGCGCATTTCCTAGATGAAAATATTATAAAGTTACTACACAGTTTACCTAAAAGTTTTAAATTGAATCTGATTGAGACAATAGAAATAGAATGAGCAAAAAAACATAATAAACTCATAACGAACGATCAAATTAATTTTACTCTCTCTCCAATAATAGAAAATGTAATACATAGTATCTCATATGGTACTCACACATAGGCGCATACATACCATACCGTTGAGCGACAACTACATTTGAAATACTTTTACTTGACTTCAGCGAACTGATGTACATAGACCATTCAGTGTATGTCAAGCATCTGACAATGGCGTAACTGCCGAAACAGCTGTCTGCGAATAATAAAACATTGTGAAACAAAGCCAACTTTGAAGTTTTTACTTATTCTTATTTATTTTGATTAGAAGTAAATTATATTCAAAACGCTAAACAGAGTGCTTCTTTTTTCTTTACACTAGATGAGTGACAACCTTCTTTTATTTCTTGACCGCTAGCAGCATAATTTCTTTACCGTGTGTTTATGCTGCTGCCGCCACTAGCTGGTCGGCTAGTGACAATGCTCGTGCTGTGAGGCGCAAGATTAAGATTGAACAAGCAATGTATGAGGCATTCTGACTGTTGGCTGGAAAAAATTTGATTAACTAATTGATTGGCTTACAAAACTTAAATCTAAATCAGTGGATATCAAAAAAACAGTAGGAACAAATTGGAAAAGAGCAAGAACAAACAATTAGTGAATTGCAAGCAGATTAAAATAAAAATTCGAGCTCTTCTGAAAGTTAATTTAATTTGAAAATAAAAAGCGGTGCTGGATGAACTCACAAGGAACATTACTGTTCGCTACAATGACAAGGTGTATCATACTTGACTAGTTTATTATAATGATCTTCATTAAAGGGGACTATGGATACTTCCGGTAGCAATTTATAGAAAAAAGCTATTAATGACAAGCTAAACTCTATAAATTAAAATTCAGTATGGAACATAGTAAACCGTCTAACTATAAAAAATGATGGCAAGCCGCCAGATATTTCAGACTCGAGATGAGCGATAAAAAAATTGTTAATCCAAATAGTAGAATCAAATACGGATCTCGATAAGTCATCAGGGAATTAAAAAAATTGTAATTTGTATGATTCACAAGAAATCTATGCTCTGGTTACTTGTTTCATCATGGTTGGATAGTTGTATATTTTATATGTATTTAATTTAATTTGATACCTGTCAACTTAACGAGAAAACAGCTGAACTAAACGGCCGAATTGAAGAAAAAATATATTTATAGAATCTAGAATGGTTCACTGAAGTTGCAAATAAATGAAGACTTACGATTCATTCATTTAAGTCTTGCTTATTTAGTTGGTGAGATGGTCACATACTATTAATTTTTCTACTTTCTGTGGACAATATCATTTTTCTGGAGATTGTTGACAAAAAAGATTGAAATAAAAATTAAGTTGCAAAATGAGTTCGTGCAGCAGATCTGAGTAAAGCCAAAACTTTTCTTGTTACAAAAATTATTGGAAACAGAAGAAAAATTGATTTTGTCGCAAGGTAATTAATTAACCAAGATGCTTCAAAAATTTGGTCTAAATAGTGTAAATCCGCAAAGATCAGCCATGATAAAAAATAAAATAACTTACTGCCGAAGGATAAATAGAAACATTATTTCAAATGAAAATACATTAGGTCCAACTAAATAGAAACTAAACAAATCTAACAAAATAGCTATAGTAGTTTACATTATATTGTACTATTTATCCTGACATTGCATACGCAGTAAATGTAGTAAGTAGATACCAGGTATATTCAACGTACAATGACTGGCATATGGTTAAAAAGATATTCAGATAGTTCAAAGGTATGAAAAGCCTAGGTTCAACGTTTCGAGCTGAATTATATTACTTTAAGGCTTTTGAAAACTTACTTAACGCACTTGCTAGCTTTAAACTAAGCCAATTGTAAAGATTTGTTAACGACTCGACAATCCGTTGTAAAAATATTTGGAGGCACTACTGCATGACATACTCATAAATATACTTACAACGATAAAACAAACTTTTTTTTAAATACAATCAACTTATAACATCACTATACAACTTAAATAATTAAAAAAGCTTATAAATATTGCTCATCTACAAAATTGTCTACATTTAAATTAATTAGATCAAGTTAATCAAACTACTCACTTATCAACGCAAAGAAAACACGTAATGTGAATGTACATCGTATAAATTCCGTAAGAACGTTATCATTCAATAGTAAAATCTTTACGAGAAAAGTTACTCCTGAACAGGCGTCTTCGAATGTTAATCCCATTCAGCAGAACCTTGTTGCAGGCTCTCTCTTTTAATACCCATATAAAAGGTGTTTACATGGAAATTATAAACTTTGTTTTTGACGTTCATGATATTAAATTGAGAATAGCATCACTTCATTTCTAGTGTTTTGCTTCATAAATTATCTTATCTGTCACTCAAATCACAAGGATTCCTAGCTGGCAACATAATTTGCCATTTTGTTTTATCTATTATGTTTGTTTTTTAATAATTACCATCCTTTCCTCCAAGTATACTAGTCTTTCTTGCAAGCCTTTTGCAAATTCTTCCTCAGACAAATTGGTCAAATATGTTACTAGGTACTCTTTATGGGGCCCAGCCATTATATAAAGCCCACTTCATTGATTATCAAGTTTGATGAAATAATCTTTTCATCTTAATTATTTTACTCACTGTACCAAGCTTCCTTAAAATTGATAGTGACTTTATCTTATAAGGTGGTCAGGTGTTGGCTTTTCTTCCTAAAGAAATCCCATAAAGATACAGACATCATTACAAAAATTTACGATTTTCCTTTTAAAATTGAATAAGTGGTTTTGTGGGATCCTGAACACGCATCCCATCACAAAAGCCCGAGACAAATATTTTGATAGTTTTTGACGGAATTCGAACTCATGACCTCTTGAGTTTTTCCTGCTAAAAGACTAGCATGCTCAGCACTATGCCATTGGAACTCTTTTGTACGTTTGAATTATAATAATAGCTTAGTATCTTAATTATTACATTTTTTTTCGTCTTTACATTTATGAAGCTCTCAGCTAAGAAATTTTTTTACACATTCTTAATGTTTGCATGAAAGATTTTATTTCTTTAATCAATAAATGACAGTTTTCTAACTTCTACAGAGAAAAGGTATATGCTTGTACATTATAAAGAGGAACTCTTTAAACGTATTTTTTTTTCGTAACCAACAAGACTAGACATGAATTATATAAATGAAAACAACACCTGAGTTATATTTAAAGATTATTCACCTTACATCATTTAAGAAACTATATCAAATTATATTTTATTAGAAAAATATAAGCAATTACAAATGAATGTAGGTAAAATCTAATGGTAAGTCTGATTTAATTGTTATGACCAGACTTGTTTAAAGTATGGTATCAACCGTTTTATTTAAGTGTTATTTGTAGGTTTCTTAGGATTCAGCTCATGATCTTTAGTTGTTCTTGTAAGTTAAGTTAACATAATTATTTAAATAATATGGTTGATTTAAATCAATATTTAATTTTTAATTTTTTCATTGAAACAATTAAAAACAGGTATTTTTTTTGATACACTCCATTTAGACTAGTTCACAGATTTTTATATTAGTTATATTACTGACATAAAACTAACATTTACCACAGACTGTTGTTACTGCTGCTTCGGAGTTTCCTAATGCTCCATGCAGTAATTTTCAGTGATAACTTAAACTACACAAACGAGTTCGTGGCCCGTAAGGGGTTTTGGTTTCTGCTTTCTCTGCTATCGCCGGAACCACTTTCAGTGGGCCTCTTTCAGAGCGAGTAAAAAAGGCCTATGTTGAAATCAGATCAACCAATGTGCGATGTTTTTGCAGACCAAATTGACAGCTAAACAGTAGGCTTGCACGATGATGTTACATGTTTTGATTTCATGTATTAGAAAATAACAGTACAACAGTACCAATCTCATTTTTCCGACAAGTGCGATTGAGTGATAATAAAAGCTCGCATACGTAATAAAAGAACGCTAAATGCAAGTTCTCGTGTGACAAATATGTTTACAGATTTTGCAATGAATCCTTTTAGGGATCTTACAATTAATTTTAAGGATAATGAAATAATGTGTTAATTGCAGTTTTCAAATTGGTATACATTATTAGAAATGGACAAATAATGCGTAACTAAACTATTCATTCATACATACAATTTGACGTATGTATTCATACATATTATGTACAATATCAATACGTACATGTATTCCTACAATGAGGCTGACCGTATTACATGTCAGCATATTATGATACATTCAACTTAAAATTCATACACACACACGCATACAAGTAAAGTATAAGCTTCTCTTGTTATATGAGCTTGCTGTATGTACACAACTCGTCTTATCTGAATATGAAAAACGGATGGCGTTCTTACTTATAATAAAATTCCTTTGTATTAACATGGGATGTAATATAATAAGCGATAAGTAGTAGTATTGTCATGAGTCTTACGCTTTAAGTTTGTGACAAAATCAGATTGTGATAAGATAAATACATTATTTTATGTATTGTTATCACATAATAAATAATCTTTTAATAAAACGACTTAAGTTGTATTGTTGTCTTACTTAAGTATTTAATAGTTATTTATTATTTTATCATGATAAATTTCGTTTTAATATTAACGCTCAAACAACATTTTTTTTATTTCTTGACTATTACCTCTTTTTAACAACAAAAACGAAGCTAAATAGAACTAACAAGGAGCAAATGAGAAATTTAATATTTATGTTTTTACATTATCAAAATTTTTTGTTTTAAGACCTGCTCACAGTCATAAAAAATGCCACCAGTAAGCAATATTATATTTTAGTAGAAATTAAAGGTAAAAATACAGTTATCCAAGTAAAGGTTGTTCATCTTAGTATCAAATATTTACTTCTAATTTGTTTTTTCTGCAATCATTTCACCTTACTTGTTATACTCTAACAAGTTAAGGGTTCCTGATTGCATACCATTACTGTAACCATGTAATGTATTTCCATTTAGAATGAGCATATGCATCACTATTATTTATGTTCTAACGCCCTGGAAAAAAATATGCTCTGCTTTAAAGCCTGAACGAATACTGTTCCTTTTATCCTAGTCTGGACAAAAACTATATATTTTTTTTTTTTTCGATCACGGACAAAGACTATGTTATTGTCTACAGTTTGGAGAAAGATTATGCTTTCTTTGAGTCCAAATGGAGCACACGCGTAACTTTGTCTTATGAATGTGGTATCTTAAATAAAAGTGTTGGTCATTCTCGTGACGCACCTCCTTACTGATCTCTTTTCCACGGAACAGTTTCGGTGCTAAGAGTGGGTACAGTAAAAGTTAGAATTATTTTTTGTTATTTGACTGCTCTCAAAAACTTTGCCAAGAAGCACTCATAGTCCAATGCTGTGAGAGTACTACGATTAAAAATCAAGAGGCCAAGGATCCGATCAAAATGATTGTTCCAGTCATATTCTACAAGTAGCGGTGACAACAGCCTAGAAGCCAACAGGACTAGGATACTAATTGCAGATTACCACATTATTAATCAGACAATCGGTGACTGCTAAAGGAGGGTTGTCTTCAAAATTTTATTTCTACTAGTGTGTATATTGACTAGCAACTGAGTACGAATGTAATAAAATTAATTTAATCCCTTACACTCGAGACAAGATAGAAAAGGCACTTATTGGGTGAAGATAAGGTTGTGGGAATTTTTTTCCATTTTTGATTTAAATTCATCATTTTATCTGCTACCCTTTTTAGTGTCTTCTTCATTTCTCACATTCCAAGATAGTAATTTTGCGAAATAACACACTCAGATACGCAGTAAACTAGAAAAATTTTTGTTGGATAAACGATTCACGAGATTAAAGAATTCTAGAGGTAGGAGAAAAATAAATAAAACTCAGCATAATAGACGTTAAATGAAGAGATTATATTAGAAGGCTTTGAACAGATACAGGAAACATCTGAAAATTATAACTCATACCCGTGTTGGCTAAAAAATACAGTGTAAAATTAAAAGAACCAAGTGAAAAATGAATGACACTCTTTTATTTTGCTTCCTTACATCTTACTATTTTTTTTGTCCGATTATTACTAAGCCGCAACATAGGAAATTAGACGTAGTCCCAAAACTAGTAGAATACAAAGGCTTTGTCATAATAAAAGAAGAATATATGTCTCATGATATATATACGAAAAAAATATTTATTTCGGCGACATTACCTGTGAGTTAGAAAGTGGAAACGAGGATCTGGGTTACATGATAATCAAGATGTGTAGGGGCCCAGTAAATAGCAGCAAAAGAAAAATAAGATGGAATAGATGTTTGAATTAGAGCGCAAACCAAGGATGTGAGAATCTTGACACCCTGAACGGAAAAGCTGAAGCGATAGTTATAAGCTTGTTTTCAAAGACCAGAGTAAAGTTAAAGAAAATAAAGAAAGTGGACGCTCCGCACAATGTGGTCAGAGAGACCATCCGAAATTGGTCACTGACAAGTAGAGATACCAGGGATATATCTTGTAACGCAGAAGTAAACATAGGACTTATGAACGAAGTAGTGGGTCTTCTCTTCGGTGAACAAGTCAGTGAGAAAAATGTTAGAAGAGCTAAAGAAATACGTTGAGCTTTTACAGACAATTTGAAGTCACTATCTACACAGTTGAAGATGCAAGGGATACCAGAGAGGCCAATTTCCGTTCCATCCTGTTACAAATATAAAGAGTTAAGAAACCTCGGGAAAAAAGACTAATATGATCAACAGCTGTAGAACAGAATAAGAGATATGAGTGAGAAACCATAAAAAATAAAGAAAGCCACGTTTATGGTTACGATACTACTACCAACTTATAACTACAAAAATTTAGCCGATTCTGATGTAAATAGGAATAGACTACAGAGTGATACAGCACCAACCATGGCCCAATATACAGAAAATACACAAGCTATACGCAACTATAACCACCTACGCAGACCGCAGAACATGCAACAAAACATTCTGCTCGCGCTCAGCCATATGGTGGGCACCATCTCATACTTGGACGGGGACCCAGTTCATGTTCCACTATTTAAAAGAATGGTAAGGATGACTGTTCAAATGATGGGTCCATAAAATGAATTACTTTTTCTTAGTACCATTGCAAACAGACTAAAAGAAAGAGTGGCTGAGTATTTTACGTCCAAGTTAGCTTAACTCGGTACAGTCCAAGAATTTCTTCGGAAACTTTCAAACAGATATGGTAGTATAAACAACTCAGACACATTGACATCAAATAAAAATAATATAATCAGACATTAACATCAGGAATCAATAAAGGACTACGGTGGAAGGGTACAACGACTACACAACAGGCTGACGAAAACGCATGATTCAAACGCAAGCCTAATATCTTTTTATAAGCAACTTCTAAAAAAAAGTGTGGAGGCAGAAGCAGGTTAAATAATTAACATATGGCTTGCACCTAGCATTCAGGCACAACATTACAGGTTTAAGCCCGAGAACCCTCTGTGAAGCGATTATAGAAACACTTAAAATCGAGAGTAAGTTTATGGCACGAAATACTAGCAAGTATACTGCCTGCATTCGTCTTGTTACATGTTACCCAGCGCCGCATAGTGGTCAAGCTTGGTACTGAGGTAACCAGCTGGGAAAAAATGTGAAGGGGAAAAAATGCAAAGTGTTTATTATTTACTCGATTTTGATGATGTTTTAAGCTATGTTGGAGTGAGAAGAAGGCCGTATGAAGAGGGGTAGAAAGTTTTTAAGGCAAACCACATAATGTTTTGTGGCAGACTGAGAATAAATTTAAATAATATTAAAGTATTTGCCCTGTGTCTGAAAACGTCAGCACTGGCTGACAGCCTGCACGAGATACACGTCAAAATATAGCAAGAATGAAGTTGCAAGAGCATGGAATGTTTATGTTCTTGCGTTGCCGGCCAGTCAGGAAAATGTAAACTGTTGCTGTGCTAATGTATACAAATAAGTAAGTATACATTTAGGTAAATTGAGTAAAATTACTAACCTATAAATCAAAGTGCAAATTGTTTTTTTTGAAAAAACTGTAGAACCCCAACAGCTTCAGTCGAAGAAGCAACATGCACAGATCAGAAACAGTTCTGGGGCAAACTAAAGAATACAGCCAAGGATATGTGTACTGTTCACCCTATAGGTTAATTTTGTCATTCAAAAAATGAAATTGTTAATAAGCTGATACGTTATGATTCGACTTCTACGGAAATTGATTTCATTAAAATCGTGACGAAAGGTGAGCATTTTCATTTAAAATAATTTAATAAAAAATAACTTTCGAAAATGTTATATTTTTTTTATCGTGCAGATCTAAATCATAATTGTGAATTGGTTAAGGTCATCAATCCATCTAAAAGCTTTCTCACAGATTTTGAAGACTGTAAAACGAAAGATCATAACAATCATTTATTATCTCTTGTAAAAGATATTCTTCAACGTGATCTATCCATAAAATCATTAGTATCACCTGATCTTTTGGGCAACGCACTGGTGTTCTATGAAACAAGGGTTATGATAAATTTGGAGAGTGCTGTCGAGTTATATATCAAAACAAAGTTTTAAAATGACACTGTATGAAAACAGAAAAGTTCTATAAGAATAACGGCAAGTAATTCATACAGCTTGCTTACTTGTACTAGGAAGAAATCAGCTGATTGGGTCAGCAAACTAAGTAAATACATAAATACTAGTTTTCAAGGCAATGATTATACTAGACATGGTGTATAAATGGAAAAAAAGCCCTCAAGTGTTATGAAAATATGTTAGATGTGCAAACCATACGTATAGGTCTGGGGGTAAATCCAACGCTTCCTTGGCTGGGCTACAGTCCAGATTTAATTGTACAGGATCTCTGGATTGTTGAGATAAAATATCTCAAAATTAGTAAAAGTAAGACAGTGAGTGAAGCAGTTATGAAATCATCTTACCTGTACACCGATTTTTCAGGGGACACGAGATTAAAACAAAAATACCAATTCTTCTGCCAGGTGCAGATCGGGATGTATCTTACTAATTTGGCATTCTGCCACTTAGCAGTCTACAGCTCGTTCGATGATACTTGTTTCATTGTTAAGATCTGCTACGATAAAGAAGTAGTCATTTAAGAGCACTTACCTGCATTGAATACTTTTTTTTTTAAATTTTTTACACATGTTCTTGTTCAAAATGAATCCAGAGAAAATATCAATGACGTTTCTGTAGTAGCTGTTTCTTCGAAGAAAGATACAAGTGTCAACAGTAAAGTACAAAAATAGTGTTAAAGTCGAGAATTGTTAAAGAAAAATTGATCACATTGAAAGATTAATTGTGATAGTCTAATTAAGAAAAGTTAAGTCATTGTATGAATTCAAGTAATACGAAGTTTAATACATGTTAACTGGTGATAACAATGAAACCTTCAACTATATTGAATATTACAGTGTACATGTTCTATTTACGTAAAAAATTAATACGATAAAAAATTATTTATAAAATGTTAAATGTAACTTTTCAAAAAAAATAATCACACTGAGTCACATGCGAGCGATAAAATCAGCTCTTAGTTTTTGATGATTTTAATATTGATTGTTCGAGATTAGAAATTTCATAAATCACTTGTAAAATTTCATGCATGTATGGCAAAATTTTTAATGGAATTTTATTTTTTAATATATTAAAAAGTTTCATTCTTTGGATGACGTTTAACGTGTACTCGTGTTCAGGCAATTGCTATGGTATTTTGTGCTTCACCAGTGTTAAGCTGTTTTTTTTTTTTTAATTTAGGTGATATGTGTAGGTCGATATAAGCAAACGCAGACTCTTCTTCGATGGAAAATTCTTTATCTACTATTATGCCGTCCCTAGTAGGCTCCCATTTTCGCGAAATCTCTGACTGGTTAAATATTTCCTTGTCAGAAGCACGCCCACCATAGGGCTTGCTTATGTACATGATAAGACCCGAAGGAGAAATTCCTACCAACACTTTTATGGTCTCTCATCCTTTGTAATGAGAGTACGTGCGAAGTCTACATCGTAAACACTTTGGCTCCTCGACTGGAATTTCAGTGCAGTTTAAAATTGTGTATGTCTCTTTGAAATTATTAAAGCATTTTGGCATACTCTGTATTATCTCAGTTTTTGATGGCCAATATATTGCATGATAAAGAATGTGTGCCAATGAATGTAGTAAGAAAATTACGGCTGCAGACTTGTCTTGATACAAAAAATAGAATGGATAAGCACTTGAACGTCAAATTTAATTTTAATTTGCTGAAACACAATACAATTCTTGACTGAATTGAAAACCAAAATTGTTTATTTTTTTTCTCACATTGCATGACAGCCTCACTCAAATTG
Source organism: Copidosoma floridanum (assembly GCF_000648655.2). Next base: position 861,856 of record NW_019379497.1, read on the forward strand.
TTCAACCACTTGAAAGTTATTTCTGCGAAACTGTTCAATTGATCATCTGTTTTAAAAAGATGCATAATTGATAAATCATCAGCACCTATGCATTTATCTATTTCCTCAGCTTTTGAAGAACTTACAGCACTTTGTACTGATGAAGGCTGACAATACTTTCTCAAGTCAAGCAGTATTTCTGCTGCTTGCTGATCACTTAACAGGTCACTGTTTTCTTCGATTTCAGTTGATTCTTCAACACCATCATTCTTACAATCAACATTGTCACAACGAAAAAGCGTGTACTCATTGAAAATAGCATCATTTACTTCACTCAACTCTTCATTATTCACTAATGCCTCATCTTCAGCTGACTCATATACACTAATCGATGCTTGTTTTTGCATGTTTTTTTTCTACTCTATTTTTCCTTTGAAAAATAGTATTTTTTTGTTCACTGGTAAGTATTTTATCCGAAGGTCTTACAGGTAAATTAACTGTTGATATAACACTAACTTCAAGCACTCGTCGTTTAGGGTTTCTACCTAAAATTAATACATATTTTCATGAAAAATCATGAATGAATTTTTTAAAATTTGCTAGCTTCTTATTAAAATTTTTACTGACTTCAAATAAAATCACTTTCTTTAAAATGAGCATTACAGATCAAACTGTTATTGGAAATATAACCCAACTTGCATGCATGAATCCATATTTTTCTCGTTATTTGGCACTTTGGAAATAAATGAAGGGAGCTGTTGATTTTCTGTTCACACTAAGGAATACTGCAACGGCTTTTACTCTTGCAAGAAAGTATTTTTTTCTTTGCAACATTCATTTTTATCACTTTGATAACGTTAACTTGTCAATTTCACCTGGTTACCTCAGGATCGAGCTTATATACTATGCGGTGCTTGGCAACACGTAACAAGGTGAATACAATAATTCAACAACCTAGTAGGGGCCGCTGCTGAACTTGGCAAGAAAAGAAGAAAAACAACAAAAATCACTACTGGGGCACAACAAGGTGCAGCAGCAAACAAAAAACGCTGTATATACTACGATGGCTGAACCAGACTTTTAGTCGAGGAATCCCCAAAACTAAAAGCAGTGATAAATGACAAAAAAGCTTCAAGAGAGAATGGAAGAGAACTTAAGAAAATGGTAACTATTGTCAGAGACCAGGACACTATGTGAGAGTCTGTCACTTACGCAAGCAAGACAAGGAGACAGAGGAGAGACAGCAGAGCGAAGAGTATAACCTAACCGTGAATAATACCCCTAACAACAGAAGCATCTATAATAATAGGGGCCGTAATGATAGTCTTAATAACAATAATTGCAATAGTTATTTTAGGAGATAAAACAATGGCCCAACGGAGCCGTATAACAGAAATAATAATTACAATGACAGGTATAACAACTACAAACCTGAAGGTTATAACGATTACGGCAACTGCGGCAACGGTGACTAATACATAGTAACAGCTAGGATACATTAAAGCGTTATAAAATCGGCTGTTAAAATCTAGATAGCAGGGAAGGCTTTAATAGAGACTTAGTTAAAAAGAGACTGCCACATGATAGGGGCTAACAGGAGCGAAAAAACAGTGTATACGCCCCTGACAGCAGAAGAGACCCACCCGTAACTTTAAATTTGCAAGATTTTCGGCATGGTTCTCAAACGTTAAACACGAACTAGAGAAGAAGACTGAGGAAAGTGTGTCCAAGCCAGAGCAAAAAGTAGTAAGGGCGAGAATGCACACCACTTGCCTGAGTTCTTACGCAGTACTAGGAAAAAAAAAACGTAATATAGTTGTACAAAGACACAGTTTCTCAAAATGACTATATAGATGTGGATAATAGGGCATATTCTACCATCGCTTCAGCTACGGGGACCACAGTTAAAAAATGGAAAGGAAACTTTTTATACGGATACAGGTGCAGAAATTTTGATTATAAGAGAAAACTTTCTCAGCACAGACATGCTAATAGACAGTTGGTGTTGAGTAGCTGTTTTCCACGTGACTCGCAAAGCATGCAAAACATTGGGTACAGTATAGGTCAACTACATGGACAGGAGTGCACACTACATGACGTCCCCCTGAACTCCCCCATTGACGTGGAAACAATCATAGGGTCAATACCTTAAATTAATACCAGGGCCAAATAAACACTGCTGACGGTATGATTAGTTTAGATAACGTACAGATACTACTGTTAAAGCCAGAGTGTTTCAAAATACCTGAAAAATCGATTCAAACAACTTGTGAAGAAAAAAAAGCAGAAATCAATTAAAAAATGGATGAATACCTCTCCGAAAAATAAAGAAATCAATAATGTTCAGAAATTTTATAGCCAGAAATATTAACGGAGAAATTATAACAGAATGTATTTATATCAGTAGCGAGATAAAATACGAGCCTGTTCTGGAAGTGGAGCTGCTAGAATACGAAGAAATTTATCGAAAGCACTCATAAAATGGTGAGGCGATAATGTTGAAAGCTTGGGGGAAGCAGTGATGAGGTTATTTTATGAAGGAACAAGTTATGGTAAAAGAAAAAAAACGAAAAATTTTACAAAAGATAAAGAGGAGCTAGAGGAATAAGAATGAGTGAGCAAGATAATGCAACTCATTGACATGCTGGTTGCAATTATGCAGAAAAAGAACATGAGAGAAGACTGATCAAGTCAAACCCTTACGTATTTGGCCTTATTAAAGCGAATAATAAGGACGTCAGGTAAATCCATCGTAGCATAAACATACAGATATCCACCAGCGATGAAGAATCAAATGAAGATCAAAATAATCGTAATGCTTAAATAAGGAATAATTAAACCCTTTACCTCCCCAGATAACTCAAACACCTAGATGGTGGCAAAACAACCTGGGCCAAACAATGAAACAAAAGTGAGAGTTCTCACAAATTTTCGACTACTCAACAAAGCTACTGTAGGTTTTTGTTATCCAATACTGTTTCAGAGTAACATCTTAGGGAGCCTAGCCTTAGCACGTTACATCATGGTAGTGGACCTCCAATCAGAATTTTTTCGAGAGGAAATACACAATAATGATGTACATAAGATAGTATTTTTGGGCAGAGACAGGCATTACCAATACAAAAGGATGCCAATGGGGTACAAGGACTCGCCAAACATATTTCTTAGGGCTATCGCACCAGCACCCACAGGATTACAAGGCCATGAAATAAAAGTGTACCTCGGCAACATAATGGTCTTTTCTCCTTACCTTGATAAACATGAGAGACGGTTCTTGAAACTGTTAAAAGTGCTGGCAGCTGCAAATCTTGCGATTTAACCCCAAAAATGTTAATTTTTGAAAAAAGAAGTGAAAGTGCGTGGCCACATTGTAGGTAATGGGCAGATAATGACTGACCCAAAGAAACTTGAAGCGGCCAGTAATCACCCTGAACCAAAAAACGTGAAGAAAAAAGGAAAACAGTTTTTAGAATTTGTAGGCTACTACAGCCAATTTATCAAAAATTATGCACAAATTGCCCAACCACTATCGAGATTCTTAAAAGCGGGCACGGCATTTAAATGAGGCGATCAAGAAAAACTGGCGTTTAAGTTCTTGTAGATACACTGTGCAGTAGACCTGTACTCATCAATTAAGATTTGAAAAAACCCTTTATCGTCAAGACGGACACATCAGATAACGCAATTGGAGTGATCATTAGTCAGGGAGAGATCGAAAAAGATAGACCATGCGAGTACCCGTCTTGTTGCCTTAAAGAGGGCGAGCTCCACTTCCCAACATACGACAACGAATTATTGGTGATTGTATTTGCAAAAGAGCAATTTAGACCATTCCTGTACGCATGCAAGTTTACGGTGGTTACAGACCACGAGCCGCTTAAGCACTTTCTACATCTAAGAAGCCAGACATTCGTTTTAACAGGCTCAAAGCAAAACTGAGCAGGTATAAGTTCAAAGTTTTTTACTGCCTGGGTGTAAGCAACAGACCACCCGACGCATTATCACGAAATTCAAAGTACAAGAACGGAAAGTGAATCCTAAACAGCCACGCCAAGAGCAATATAATCTATCAGACAAACAAAAGAATGAATGGTTGGCCAACACCAATGGACCACCAGTGCATATATTTAAAATACGGGTAACTCTTAAGAAGAGAACTCAAAGTAATCCAAAGAAAACAAAAATCCGTTGTTCCAACTCAGAGAACTTAAACGTCGTAATACAGAAAAAAACGATATTGTGGTGAGAATATTGAAAAAGTTTCAGATATGAGTATACAAGTTTAAGAAAACGCGATGCGGATTCTGAATCAGAGTAGCCCAACAGCAGGCACTAAGGGATCAAAATGAGTTAAAAACGTGAGCTGTTGCAGAGAAAGAAGGACTTATTTCACAGGGGCCATTAGACGAAAAATCATTCTAAATTATGAAGGAACCAGGCTTTTAAAAGCGAATAACAGCTACAAGCATGCCAGTAGTATTGAAACGAAAAAAAAATTACAAAAAACACGTAACCAACAACTTGACACTTTGCATAGATAGAAACCGTGTTTTTTGGCAACGCAACTGACAATGGATCCATGGAAAGAAAGAATAATAGATAACTGTGATACACCATTGCCTAGTGCCATAAGTAAAAATCAAATATTAAGTATAGCAGAACAGATACCAGATATTGAAAAAATAGGAGGAAACAGGAAATAAGCTATAAAATTTTTAATAAATAAACAAGTAGAGCCAAATATACATGACCTATTAGAGGGAATGCCTAATAACTTACGGGTTTGAGTAATGATTGACATCAGAAGGCAAGATATAGAAGGCAGACTGGGAATTGAGATAGATATGTAGGAGCCTAGCGAGATAATAACAATGAAAAAAGCAGCGGTACAAGCTAGAGAATAAGTAAGCAAACACGCACATAGAACATCGTACGAAACGAGCACAATGAGCAGTTGGAGAAACTTGCACACCCAGATAAGTGGCTAGGGTATCCAAAAGACAAAACACGAATGGAGACTTCTGAATGAACCCAATCTAGTGGGATTTTAAATAAAATATCGGAAATATCATGCGACTCACTCAGAAACTGTTAAGTCCACAGCCTTGTACGGTTATATTAACTTGATGTCTCAACTACTGTGTTACAGGCAATTCTGCACAACTCTTATTTATTACAAAAATGCAGATAGCCGGAAGAAACAAAAGAAATTTTGGAGTCCCAAATAATGTATGGGAACAGCCATTGTACTTATCAATCCTCTCAAGAATTTAGAAAAAACTCTTGTGTACATTTTGTATTAACCAATAGAAATAAAATTACACTTATAGTATTGCAATGACAAAAGGTGAATTTGGCTACTTACATCTAGAAGGTGTAGGTAAAAATGTACATTATACGCCTCTTATACAAGTTTCCAGTGCGATAAATACAGAATATGAGTCAGGGGTAAAGACACCATGGAAACACCACAGCAGTAGTGAGAAAAGTGGAGAGCGTAAGCAAGACGAAAGAGTAGATAGAGACAAGCAAAGAAAGAAAGACGTAAGTCATTCAGAAAAGAAGCAAGACCAGTGAGCATACAGAAAAACAGGGAGAGAACAGATAAAAAACGAGCAGCAATGACAACAATCTTAAAAATACAGTAGAGGAAGGAATAAAGCAAGCCAATCAGTTAAATAACGTGCTATGTAAAGCAGAGAGTGACAATAAAGCCAACCTAGTTACACACTTACCATCAGTGGTAAAATATAGAGTGTGCAGAGCAAGTCTACCAACGAGATTTCCACGATTGATACCAACAGAGGGGTAAGACCCACCCGTACTACAAAGACTGCACAGAATCAAGGGCCACCTGTTTGAGTACTAAGACAACATAGCATTTACGACAATAACAGAAGCAGTACTCAAGACAGAGGTCATAGATGTTCTGTACAAGAGAAGATACATTATCCTGACACGTATGAACAGCAAAGAAAGAAATGTAAGAGAATTTAAGGCAATGGATGCGAGAGAGATAAAAATTATACACATGTATGTGAAGTAGCACTCTGAAAAAACGGCACTCAAATCAAACATTAAAAAGTGCATTAAGGCCTTTGAAGAGGTTGTAGTAGCGAATAAAATGAAAACGATTAGGATTATTAGAGATCTAGCAAGCCTTAATCTAACTCAGTGGGGATACTTTGTCGATACCTTTAACAAGATACTCAAAGATATTAGACTAGCAGTAGTACTCTACACGAACACTCTAGGAATCTCAGGAGTAGATCGAGGATCTAAAATCATAAGAGAATACCATGAAGCGGCAATCGGTAGACATAATGGAACAAACAAGACGTACAACAGGATTTTCAAAGATAACTACTGGAGGAACAGGCACCTAGATATAAGACAAGTTATACTAGGATGCGTATCATGCTAAACAAACAAACTCATCTCAATTAAAAATAAAAAAGCCATGCTCATCACTGACACACCGAGTAGACTGTTTGGAAAGATATCTATAGACTTCTACGGGTCAGTCAGCAGACCATTAGTGAATTAGTACATATACAGACTATCTATACCATACAAGCTAACGGAGTTTATCGTCCACACACTTGTAAAAAAAGCAACAGCCAAAGAAACAGTAAGAACGATAACAGATGAATTCATAGTGTAATTCGGGCTGCCAAAACATTTATAATTGGACCAAGGCACTCATTTCACGAGCAAAAGCATGGACAAACACGTGGAGTTTTTTAAAATAGAGAAAATGGGTAGTACACCATTCCATCCACGAACAAACAGCGCTACTGAGCGCATGTGTAAAACTCTCACAGAGTATGTCAAGGCCAACGTAAAATAAACTGATCACTGGGACAAACATTTATTTGACCGCAAACTGACTACAAGATATTTCTTGGATGGAAGAAAAGTTCGTGTGCTGGAAAAGCCACTGAAGAATAAAAATGACTCACAATATGAGGGCCCGTATAAAATAACAGGGATTGATTGCATCCACAAAAATGTCAAACTACAGAGAGGTGACGAAACAAAAGTATCGCACGTAGATAAAATCAAAAAAGCATGGATGATAAGGGCCCCAACAGAAACTGTAAGCTGGGTGAGGGACATGGAGGTACAGACTTTAACATTTGACTTTGCTCAAAATTTTTGCAGCTCCTAGACACAGTACGAGAGTATAACAGAACAGAGACTCACTAGGCTTACAATAAAATTTTTGCGGCCTCTGGAAATGCGCGAAAATACAAGTAAAAAATAGAAAAGAGAGATAAAGAGATATAGAGAAAGAGATGCAAAGATTAGGTCAGCAAATAAAACAGGCAATTACAAGAGCAATATTAGTGGAGAAACAGTAAACAAATAACATAAGGCATTAATATATCAAATTACTTAAGCCAAACGAAAGCAACGCGTATGGTGCTACCTTCTATAATTAATTTGTTAATCAGAAAAATGTAGAAACGGTGCTTAGGAGTAGCGTCAAATATACGTTAGAAACAAGGAAGCACGAATTCCCTTAGAGAGTTACCTATGTAGTAAATCATTTCACATACACGTAGAGAACAAAAAGAGAACCTTTTGAATCAATCGTTTTCTGAAAACCCACTGCACCTATTGAACGATCAAGTCGTGTATTGTGTCTAGGTGACACTCGAAACTGTTTACCAAAATCAATCCCCTGGCTTATTCTCCTACAAGCAAGTAGATAGAAGTATATGCGTAATGATATTTAGGCAGCAAAATGAAAGTGCCTCCTTGAACACCATTTTGTGGGTTGCTTGATATGCACGTACACGCTTTCTATCTTTATTTATTTTATTAATTGTAATATTTGAACTTGACACTAACTTCTCCAACTCTTTTACTGATTATATCGATGGCTCAAAAAAAAAAGACAAGATTAAGGAGATGACGGAAATGGACACCTCTTAAGGATTTCGACGGAAAGTAGTAAGACTCGCGTCCCTCAGATTAAAACTAGCAAGAATTATTGCACTCCGAGGAAAAATAGCAACACTCAAGACTTTTGACGAAAATAGATAAGATTTGCAAACCTCTTACGTAAACTAGCAACATTCGTGGCACTCCGAGAGAAAGTAGCAACACTTGTAGTGTTATGACGAAAAGCAGGAACAGAATGTATTCATCGATGAAAAATGGCAACATTCGTAGCGTTCCGACTAAGATTAACAATAGTCGTACGGCTCCGATGAATAGTAACGACAACTGCTACTTTTTGACGAAAAATAGTAACTATAGTTATAGCTCCGACATAGAATGGTAACAGTCGTTGTGCATGCGAAGCAACGCCCGAGGAACCGTTAATATCTTCCTGGGAGGATACACATGAGTGGCGGTCACTTTTTTTCTTTCTAAGGGCACACCAGGCTCTCAAAAACGCCCAAAGTGGGCAACGTAGCTACGACTACTGCACTCTGATCAAAACTGCCAAAACTCGTAGCTATCTAACAAAGAGTGGAACGATTATTTTTGTTCTTTGGAAAAATGGAATTTCATGTTAGTAAGCACATTTAACATATTTATTTATTAGAAGAGAAATTTAATGTCATGAGAAATATTAGGCGCACTTCGTGCAGTTTGTGCCCTTTAATCACTTTCTACCGTAGGGCAAAAAAGTAGCCAATAACCCAGTACTTTTGGCCCCCTGACGAAATAGTAGTTTTCGTCGCAAAAGTGCCATCACCCCCGCGGCTATTTTGCCTGAGCACAGGTACAAGCTGTATGGTAGCCTCTGTTGGATGGCACTATAGTGGCGAACACTATTTTTTCTTCCAAAAGCTTAGCAACCCCTCAACAACGCCTGAGGTAGGAAATATATATTTCGTACCTCGGGTATTTTTGAGAGGTTGGTGCGCTCTCGGTATAGAAAAAATAGGATTCGCCACACAAGCGCCATCGCTCCGCGGCTACCTCACGTTTCTCGAGTCTGCTTCACAGGACCCTCGGGCTGCAAAATAGCTCCGGAGACAATCGCGCTTATCCAACGAAAACTACTATTTTCACCCGTGGTCGGAAATTGATTATTAGGTGTGTGCGTGTGTGTGCGTATGCGCATGCGTGATTATTTGTGTGTTAGTAAATCTGTGTGTAAGTCGTGTATTTAATTTATTTTGATTGATTTTGACCGAACAGCTTCTTTTTGTTGTTGACTTATTTTCGTATGCACTGCGTGGACACTTAAATGAAATTTTTATTATATCAAATGTTTTAAATTTGAATTTTCACAAATAAAGATTGTTTTTTTACAGGCAAATACTAATAGTTTATTTTGAGGTTATATAACGTGAGTTTCTTTTAATACTAGTTTGGATAGCTTTTTTTTGCTTTTTATCAACAGGTTAGATATTTAATTTATACAATATTGCATCTCACATTTCGATTACGACTTTGATATACTACATACATATAGTATCAGTTAGATGTAGTGAAAATAGGAAAAATCAAGGGTACAATGATTTTTGGAGCTCAGAAAAGAATACTTTATATTAATGTAAAAAAAAACTGTTGACACTCGTGTGTAGCGATCCGACATATTTTTTTGATTTTTTGTTATTCTTTATAACGATTTCAACTATATAGAAAATTCTAATGTATGAAATATGCGTACATATCAATGTAATACTTTGAAAAAATCGCAAGTGTATTTTTAATAATTAATTTTTTTCTATACATGATAAATTTGGTTTTGTGACTTACACAAAATAATCTTAAACATTGTAACACTTACGATTATCTTCATACCTTAACATAACAATATAAAAATGACCAGTGCGTCTCTATTTAATATTATTATTGTTGAATGTTTTTTGTTATGGCAAAATGTGACTTCAAGAATTCAAAATAGTTTTAAATTCATGCAGACATGCAGACTCTCTTGCGGAATAATGCCCTTTTTTTATCATACTTTGCAGATCTTTCTTTTTCTTATCCACCAGTAAAATTCTGTATCTATAAGCTGATTTTAGTGTTAATAAACGTATTTCCTCAAGAGTAATATTTTTTTTCAAAATATTGATTGTATTCGAGTTTTCATTGAGTTCATTATATTTAACAACCACTGTCGAACATTTTGGAGGTAAAATTCTATTTCACGTATACTTGAGATTGCATTTAATTTCCTATTAAATTTATTTGCCAAAGTATCAAAATCAAAAATAGCATTTTGTTCTACTTGCATTACATTACATGGTTTTCCGTCTTTTTTGCACGACGAACTATGATTGACCCACTCCCCTTGCGTGTGAATTGACTTCTGTCCCAGTTATTTTTCTATTAGTGCGTGACTGTTATCGCCATCTGATTAGGTGTGCCCAACCTCCATAAACCTATAAGATTAAAATATTCTTGTGAGAGGCAAAAAAAAATGTGTATCTTATAGCTGTACGTTACATAAAAAAAAAATAAATTGATGACTGCGACAAACAAAATTTGCTTGTAGGTCATTAAATTAATTACAATAATACATAAGTACATTCGTCGAAGCCCTTAAAATACTTTCAATGAGAAAGTTTCAAATTTGCTATGGCAAAAATTTTTATTTTAATACGCTACAAAATAATATAACGTGTTTCAAAAAACATTGAAACTATCTCGATGTTTTTAAAGGCCAATTATTATAACCAATCTTTCATACAATTTAAATAGTACATTGACGGCAAAATTTTTTTTACTTCAGCACTTGAACTTGTTGAATATTTTTTTTAAGATGTGCTTGATACAATTTATCTAATATATNNNGATACAATTTATCTAATATATTAAAAATATATAAATAAAAGAAACTCGCTAATTTATTGTTGTTGCCTCCCTGTATTAAATAATCACTGAATTTTCTGAAAATTGAGACAAGAGATATTTAGACGGTTGTGAATTTATAGATTTATTTTCAACATGTCTCATAATATTATACATTGAGAAATAACACAATGAAAAATTGTGTTTAACATGGGCTCTTATGGGACGGCTGTAGGATCAGTTTTAACAAGTATGATACGTATAATACAACAAAACTTACATGACTCATGAAAAACTATTTAAGAAGTAATAGTGCAAAGTTTCAATCCATGTTATAATACTTTTTACAGCTTTAAACATTAAAATATCTTTAAATATTACACATTAAGTTAGTATTTTGCTCACAGTTCTATGCTTAACTATTGTGTTAAAGGTATCGGTAATGTAGTTACCTACCAAAATAATATTTATAACGAGGCAACGTCTTTGAATGATTTTGTTTTTACTTGCACTTTAGTACACTGATTATTATTTTATTGACTTTGATTTTACACAATTAGAAAAAAAATCAGGTAAAATAGAAAAAAATTTAATATGTAAGGTCATCGTTTTTTACTCACCTATGAACAATTTTTACATCAAGTTTGCTCGCAATTTTTAAGTACATCGCAAAAAAATTTCTGATTCTGTTCTGCCCGGAACAATTGTCCATGTAGAAGGTAAACTTTTTTTCTCCTAACTCTGCATTACGTTTAATAAAGCTCCAAACGAATGAAGCAATTTCATTTGAATCTCTTTTGCCAATAGTCTCATTCCAAACGTATGCATTACCAATGGCTTCACCTAATTCAAATACTGTAAAATTCCACACACACAGTTTTGATAAATTATACATCACGGAGATCTGTGAGCGCGGTGTTGTTAAAATTTTCTGCATATCATAGTGAGCGCAGCAGAAAGTGCTCTATGTAATATCTCGAGATCTGTCTGCACACATGCGTTTCCTCACTTCTGACTTTCTGTTTATGTGTATATTATACGTGTTTTCTTGTTTAATTTTTTCTTCTTTTGATAATTTTTCATAAACTTCGCACGTTTCACACCTGAAAATAACTTTTATTTGTTCATTTAACGATTTTATTACAGCTCAAATGATTATATCTGTGACTTAGTGGACTAACCGATTAAGTGCATTTTCTCATAAATGTGATACGACTGAAAACGATTTTTTTTTTTGGTGTACTTGATAAGTGACTTTTGTCCCGGACTAAACGAAAAAGTGACATAAAAATTCAATGATCCATCGATTGTTAATAAAAAGTGCAAATAATATGCAAAAAAAATGTATATATTGGTGTTCACATATTTTAAAAAGTCTTAAGATCACATTTCAGTGATTACTACGCTATCCCACCAACTGCCTGTTTTCACACAAGATTTATCACTTCAAAACTGTTACTGTTATAAATGACATACATAATAATATGTACCTAGACTTACCTGTAAGTCTATAGTAATATTTTAATGCTGCTTACAACGTGTATACGTATGTATATGCCCCGCCGTCGCACCTGGGCTGCACGAGAGACCACGAGTTGACGAAACAGACACACGCGCGCAACCTCAGGTACTTTGTGCAACATTTATAAACATATAAATACTAGTTTCACACGGTTGAAACATCATAATCATACTCGTCATTGATAATCGTAAGGTTAAAATGTCAAAAAAATATCGCATGCCATATTGTACTTTTATAATCTCCTACTCCTCAGAGTTTAACAAGTCCTTTTTAAGAATTTTCATACAAATTTACAATCAACTTTCAACTCGTTTTTTTTTCAAAAAGTGCGCTTAATGTGTTAGTCCAGGAAGCCACAGACATATTGTATTGTTAATGAAAATGTATAAAATTATGGGTAGTATTTACTGGCCTTTTTTTGATTCAAAAAAAGCAATATCAAATTTATTGTTAAAGATGTGATAAAACATTGACTGATGAACGATTGCCTGCTCATCAGCGCCTTCTGCAACTTTTTCAGATTGATATAATCGATACATCTCTGTGATGCTTAATCCTTCTTCAAGATATTGCTTATCAGTCTGCTCGCAGCAATAGTGACTATCTATTGTCAGAAAATGTTTTATGTGTTCTTGTACCTCATTCTTCAAGTTTTTCTGGTACATAATAGGTCAGTTTGAGTGTGATCTTCTAAGGTCTCAGCTTAAAACACCACTTTCACCGGCAAATTTTTTTGTTGTTGAGCAGTTCTTACGACCGCATTGGATGCATCTACACCATGACGTTTTAAATTATTAAATTGTAATATAGTGTAATGACGATACAAAAAATAGTAACAAGCGTTTGACTTTATACACTGAAGTATATCATTTATATAGAAGATGACCGCATTATATTTGAAGTGATTCTAATATGCAATACTTTGGCCTGAAAAACGGCGCGTAGGAAAATAAACTATTTAATTAAAAAAACTAAATTAAAATAACAATGCAATTTATAAGCCACAATTTTATCTACCAAGACATATATTCATCATCGTGTTAACTTGAAAAATAGTATAGTTTTCGGGACGTAAAGTAGCAGCAGGTCAATTGCGATTATTTAGCGAATCTTATTTTTCTTATCAAGGGTACACCAACCTTTCAAAGAAGTCCGAGGTAGAAAAAAGTATCTTTTCCATCTCTCGTCCAAAGGTCTCGAGAAATGCTTTGCTTCTAATTGTTTCATACGCTGATTCTTTTTTATTGTTTTTAATTAGTAAGTAATAAAAAATACGTGATTTAGGCTGCGTTGTATTCGGGGAATTTTGATTCACAATCGATTTTATGCCTGCTCCTCCAATCTGTTGTTAATAAGTTTTTATTTTATAGATAACGAAATAAGGTTGACAGTATGAGTTGAAGATACAACTAATATATTCATGTATCTGTTAAAATGATATTGAAAAACAAAAAAAATGATTGACAGCATAGATTGAGATTAAAACCAGTTCATTTATTTACTCCTGGCCTCTGCCCTCTTCACTCAATAGTAATACAAAAAATTATTTCAACCAAGTTATTGTAATAGCGTAGTACACCACAAAGACAACAAGTTTTATATCATTTGTTCCACCGATTTGTCGTGAGACCCTAGTCTAAAACGCTTGTATTATAAATTTCCGTAGGAAATGCCCAATGTATAATATTTTTCGATAACGGAAACATCATTATCAAAAAAAAATGCATGATTTATCAAAAACAGAATAGTTGCATTGTAAATTAAATTGTAAAAATTGATTGAAAATCAGGTGTACAAATATCCGATGATTATTTAAAAAAACAGTTTTTATTAAAAAAAAAAAAAAACTTGAGCACCACTTTATTTTAAATTTTAAATGTTACATGGAGAATGTTATTTAAAGTATAATGTTGAAAACGCAGCAGTATGTTTCGCCCAGTCATCATATTGCACTTACCAAGTGCGTCAAGGAACATTTTCAAGCATACAGGGATCAGTTCACTTGAGTCTGGAAGGTTGGACTGGTTGTCTTTCTTTACATCAATATTCGAAACTTCTGCAATCTCTCTCGTTTTTTCGTCATTTTTAGCAGATTTCTTTGATATTATCCCATTATTAGTACAATCCCATTGTTTTGTCTTAACTTTTAGACTCCAATAAAGGTCGAAGGCTCTTTTTCTCTGTTCCATAGTGATTGTTTTGCTGCAGTCAAAACGACATTTTACATCTCCACCACCACCTGGTTTCATCACTCTTGCAGGTATTGGTATATAGTCTTTCTAGTAATGCCCTTTTTTCCCTCTGCAAGAGCGTTTTTAGCTTGATCATCAACCCAATCTGACGGGAGCTTCCGCCTTTTTCGAGTTAATTTTTTCGCAGTACTGATCCATTTTTTTCTCTTGTACAGTTTTCTACCCTCAATCATAGGTTCGCAAACAGGTTCTTGATATATAAGCAGTGCAATTATGATTATGATGCTCGTCTATTATATAAATTATTTTGCTTTTTTAAGTTAGGGAGGTTTTGTTTACTAAGTAAAGATGCCAGGCAATGTCTCGTAATTTTTTTAAACTTGAGTCGTTGATCAGATTTGTTCGATTGATGAAAAAAAGACAAATAATTTTTTATTGAAAATTTTTGGTAAACATTTCGCTGTTAAAAACGGCTTTTTTGTCAATCGTTTGATTCAGCCTTGAAAAAGCCATTTTAAACAGCAAAATATTAACCAAGTATTTATAATAAAAGAAACTAACACTTCTGTTCTGCCTCATTTTCATCAGTTATTCATAAATAAAAGTGAGTATGTGGTTCAGAATAGGAGCCGTCTGCAACATAATTACTTTTGTTCATGTATTTTTCTCTTCCTGACACGAGTTTCTTGGTCCTCAAGTCAAAAAATTGTCAAGATGTTTATTATTACGAATTTTTAAAAACAAATATAAAAAAAAAATTTTTTTTTTAACAACAAAAATTATTTATCAATCTTAAGAAATATTTGAACAATAGTTGTTTACGTAGCTGTGCGGAAAAGACGATTTCCTGCACGAGTGGTAAAGATGACGGTAACAAGTGCCGCAGTTGAGGACATGACAGCGTAGCACCAAAAATCTATGTACGTTTATTTTACTCGAAAAAATTAATGTTTCTTATAAAATTTAAAAGAAATTTAATGACGAAAGACTTGACTTCTTTTTTTTTACTTACGCCAACAGATTCGCGATCAGGAGAAGAAAAAAAACTTTATAAAAAGTAGTCTTAACGATTGGAGTTAAAAAAGGCTGTAGACCTTCTCTGACGCCTCTACTACGGTCAAAAAATATTAATTGTTCACAAAAACGTTGCATGAATATCTCTTGTTACCAGTGATCATTCAATTTTATTGGCAACAAATGTGTGTGTATGTGCGTCTGTATGTGTGTGCGCGTAAGTAATTTGTCAGCTTCTAAAGTATACAAGTTCGATTCTTCTGATTCACGTTTTCTTATATTTGTTGACGATCAGTAGTGGGGGTTTAATCATAAAGTTACCCCAAAACAATTGTTATGTTAATTTTTTCTTAATTTACCAATTTTTTTGTAAATATTTTACAAAAAATTTTATTATTCTGATGTTTTCCATATGTTTCCTTGGATGTTAAGTGAAGGAAAAATCACTAATTAAGATGATTAAAAAAAAACGGAATATAACTATTTACTCAGTGTTAAGTGCTTGGCATACGACTTTCTTATAAGGTCAATAAAATAAACACGGATTACGGAAGCCTTTTCAGAACTAAATTTTGGTATGAACTATGCGTTCGGAAAAATTAGAAATTTTGATAAAAATATCATGTAACCAAAAAAATTAGTAAAGGTTCCTTTGAACGTAATTTTATCTAAGAAACACACTTTCAAATGTTGGACTTTACATATTTGAATCGATTTACAATTTTCAAGCACATTTTTTGTAAATGAAAACTAATGATCACTGACAATAAGGAACGTGTATATTTAAAATTAATGTTTTTGAAAAATAGTATATTACGTACGTGGAGAGAAAATGGCACGTGTATTGCAAATATGTGATATAAGCATTCCTTAATGGCCCTTCCATGGTGAGTATATAACATTTAACCAATCCTGTGCCAGGAGAGGGAATTTTGTCGCCAAGTTGGGCAAAAGTTCCTTCTTTTGGCGCAGTATGGTGAGAAACATTTTCTTTCTCATTCCCCCCCACACCGCAACACATACGACTTTGTTTTCTGATACTTTGATCCCTTGGTGCGTAATATACTATTTCGACCATTAGAAAAGCATCTTTCATGTTAAAACGAAAGACAATAATGTGCCAAATATATTCATATGGATTTTTTGATTCTTTTTCAGCCTGGAACAAAAATACACACCAGACTGGAAAAATATTAATATGTTACTACAAGTTTTTTAACTTCAATAATAGGCTCTTGGAGTAGCTTACTACAGTTTAAATCAATGCCATTTTCTTAAGGAGTATCATCACTCTTTGATTAAGTTACAGGGTCCTCTTCGGCATCTTGCAAATCTGTTTTATAACTCGTATCCTCTGATAAATTAACGTTTTAAAATGGTCCGATTCTTGCTTTCACTTAAGTCGTGGACATTTTAGTCTTAATTTTTTTTTTTTAATAGCTTACTTAAAGCGCACTGTAATAAAATTTCATGTATCATGTTTTTCGTCCCAGCCGCGGGGACATGAAAAAAGATACAACCTTTGGCTGGAAGTGAAGAAGTCTCAGATCATCCGTTTGTCATCCTTGGCTTCGCCTCGAACGATGTGAGACTTTCTTCACTTTTCTGGCCTTGGGTCGTAATGTCTATTAATTTCAAGGGTAGAGTAAGTGTGACTAGGCACATGAAAAGTCTCAATGAACATAAACCAAAACTGATAAAACATAACATTTAAAATTAAGTGTACCACGTACCTACTAAACATAAAAAAAACGAATTTATGTACACTATAGCAACTTATATTTAAGCCAATTTCAGGGTAGCAATATATCATATTGTACGTTAATGTGGATGACACCCTTATACATAATTATAATTTTTTTAAATTACCTGGCAACAATTTGATCCCATGCAAGTGTTTTCTGCTACTTTTACTGGCGTGAGGATCGAATATTCCACGGATCTACATCCAAAATAATTGCAATCGAAGATTATTGAATAGCACTGGGTCAGTTTTTCACTTATAATTTTTAAACAGTAAATAATAAACATTTTTTAACAGTTATAATTGTTGTATTCTTCAATAAGAAAAGTTATCAATATAATGTTGATATGAAGCAAAAACATGATGAAATAATTAATTGATCAAATAACTAAATAATTCAAATCTCGAACCTATTAACGCAATGACCTAAGGGACAGCGATCATGTGGCATTATAATTAAATAAACTATTTATAAAGCAATAACAGCATGATTAAAGCTTCAAACTCTTTAATCCAGTAATCTGGGTGAAAAGAAGTTAATAACAAATTCATTTATTTATACCCCAAGCAGAAATAATTTCGTTTATATATTTATTATTGATTCCTAAGTGGGAATTTTCTTTGCCTCACAATTGTTATAAGTAAGTTTTGAAAAAAAAATTAAAAGTTCAAACTGATAATACAAGATTATAAAGTAGAGACGTGACACTATGAACAAATTTAATAAGTAATTATTTTCCATTGTGTACTATTGGTTACAGTTTAAAAAAAGGTAATATCAGTTGTATAATTTTCTAAATACTTTGCCATTTATAAAATGTGGTTTTATTTTATCGTTAAATGAAGATAAGTAAATTTAATTCACCAATTATTGTTACTTGCGAAGTTCTTATCTATTGCATAATTATATATCTAATAATAATCAATAACAAATACTTCACACGTTAAGTTTTAATTAAAAAAAAATGTGTTAAATTAATAATTTATGAATAGTTTTTCATCGTCATTATCATTGGGATGATGAAAAGAAACGTAAATAGCTGACAGTAACTAATTAGAAATAATTCTAACTAAAATTTATTTACACTATAATGTACAAAAAAAAAGTATATAACTCGTTCTAACACGGTGTGGTATGAGACACTCGGGGCCAGCACACCCACTCATGCACTGGGAAAAACCTTCTCAACCTTTTTAACATAGTTGGTCGAGAAATCTGCAACTCTGCTGCTGCGCTACGGTGTCAATTATCGCATGATGTGTTCCAGTGGTGAACGTTTAGAGAGTTGCAGCGACCGCCTTGACTTCAAAATTTTTCTCGAAATTTTAACTCGGAGGGAACTCTGATGATACGGTAGTATAAGCCTCTGCGAACTATATTGGTAAACAGCAGCGTATACAACAGTAGGCGGCTCTCCCTACATAATATATTATACAAGAAAAACAAATTCTCACGTCTTAACAAGTATCACGACGCACATTAATCTTATGTACCGTGCTTTGTCTCACTTTTCACGTGGTTAGAATGATACTCCACGTGCTCTTCCCTTTATACGTGCTGCTCGATTTCCCTAAATTTTTTGTTATCGAATACTCCAGCATTCCAATGGACCGTAGGAAAACATTAATAAAGAATATAAGAGCACTCTGTAACAATAAAACAAACGCATAGAGATATTTGCAGTGGATTTAGCCAGTTTTCTAGTTCAAGTGAGTAGGTGCGTCGAAAATATTGTTTTGTTTTGAACAATTAACATCTTTAACGTAAATAACAAAGCACGTGTAAGTAATCTCAGATTCATAAATGAAGAGTAAATACACCTCTGATGAGTCTGTGAGCATTGTTTTTTTTTTTTTACGTGTAAGGTGTGAAATACTAATACTATAATTAGTACTCAGAGCATTGAAAAAAACATCAATATTTTCGCGAGTTAATATAAATAAAACTTGCACTTACACATTTCCACGTCTTTATCTATCGTTGGCTTCTCACTTTCGATACAGAAAAAAAAGATGAGCTTGATCTTGATCATGCAAACACAAGTGTTGGGCTTTTCTTTGCAAGCATGGAGATTGGTGGACTCTCGCCGTGATAGTTGCAACGTGCTCGTGTGAAACTCACATTAGAGTGTGTGAGGCTGTGGTCACAACATGGTGCAGGAACGTTGCAGTGTGATGAGCGCTTCAGTTGTTTGAGCCTGCGAGTGTGAGAGAGAGAGAGAGGCCCATGCCTTCTCGTTGCCACGACTTCTCACTTGCTCTCGCAGGCTTAAACGGGTGCAGCGTGCGTCACTCTGTAGCGTTTATGCTTAATGTGTTCGTAGCCTAAGGGATATAAGTACTGGAATCGGCACGAATTAGTTAGTGCCAACTCCTGCATTCAAACTGAATGTATAATCGTGCGGAGCACTGCTGCTGATTTGTCTGAATAGATATTTTGAATTATTTGTTCCAAATGACATGAAAGGTAGATGTGAATGTCCAACAATTGCCTTAGTTTATAAAACCAACACAACATTACTGCCTCTGTTTTTGTAATAATGAAACAAATGATAATAATGCAAGTAGAACAAATTTACGTAGCCCCTCTGGTTTTCTTTTTTAAGTTTCGAATGAACGAATTATCAAACAATAACTCAAGATTCCGTAAAGCATGTAACTCTGAAGCTTTTGATGCGCTGAAAAAGCTGTTTACCTATCAAATTATTTATTTTGCCAGTAACAAAACAAAAAATTAAGTTTGTTGGACGATGTTAATATGCGTTACAGTTTACCCAGGGGAGATAACCTTTTTGGGTAAATGTTGGTATCTCTGCGTTACATATTTAATACATGAAACTATAACTACAGCAGAGCTGCATGCTTTTGGCCCGAGTGGGTAGTATTAGTTTGTTAAAATTGTTTAGTACGTGGTAAATAAAAAACAGAGCAAACAGTGCTATGTGGCACACTCAAGCTTACGTTGGTCTTAATTTACCTATTGAAAAATTGAAGAAAGAAGGTCAGCTGCACTACTGGTTCCAGCTAGCCTGCTGTATTTTTTATGCCTGTTCATTTATCAATTGCACAAAAAAAGGGAAAGAGTAGGGCTTAATGGATTTGGCTGACATGAGTTCTTTTTTGATTGTTTATTTATGTAAATATTGAAAAAAGAAACCAGCTAGGTTATGCGGTTTTGGTCCACTTGAGTTAGTTCTCATTTATGTATTTAACTAGCGAATAAAAAAAAAGTCAGCTGGGAAACGTGATGTATCATACCTGCAGTATTGTTTATTTATGTATTGCATAAAAGAGAAAAGAGTCAGTAGGGCTAGGTGGGTTTGGCTTGCCTGCTCCGTTGTCCATTTATTTATTGAATTCACAGCCAATACAGTAGCTCATAGCTTCCTTTTTTTGTATCGTTAATCAATAGTCCGAAATTTTTACAACTTATGTACCCTTGTAGCCAGTAAATAGAAAAACATGAGAAAAATATAAAATACTGAAATACTGAATTTATCTCGGACTTGCCCCCAACAGATCGATTATAAATTGAGTTTAGTTATTATTTATTGGCATTGAGAAGTCTGACGTCCTATATTATATTGCTTGATAATTTTTAATAAGATATTTGTGTAATACAACTAATTTTGTCGTTTAATAGCATTAAAAGGTGCTGATTTATAGTAGATTTTTATCAAAACATCTTAATGTGATGAAAAAAGCTCCAAGGTAGAAAATAGTAAGAAATAGTGTATTTCGTACGTAGGGCACAAAGTACAAAATGCAAGCCCGATGGTTTTTGTATGTTTCAGCCACCGGTGCGAATGATGTTTTTATCATCAAATGCACAAAGTGTGATTCTCCTATCTCTGGCGTTTCTCAGACCTTTGGATATTTACTGCGCCGTTGGTAGGAAAAATAGGATTCACCACATTAACGCCACCCAACCAGGACTACCTTACGGATCCTCAGGCCACAAAATGGCCCCGGCAGCGATGGCACTTATGTGACGAAAACTACTATTTGGGCCCCCAAAATCACCTCGCAACCTAGGGCGTACAAGTACTTTGAGCCTGAAGATCTAAAATGGTAGTTTTCGTATCGAAGTGCGAAGTACAAAATGCCTGCTTAGAGGGGGCGTTTTTTGTATGTTTGTGCCCGAGGCGCAAACGGTGCTTTTGTTGCTAAGAGCGCAAAGTTCTACTTTGCGCCCATGGGCACACTTTGGTCTCGCGAATTTCCTTAAGGAATGCAAGGGCTCAAAGTGCAGCCCCAGCGTGAAAAGCGGCAGATAAACTTTGCGCCCATGGTAAGAAGTAGTAGTTTTTGTTGGATGTGTGATATTGTCTCCAGGGCTAATTTGCGGCTCGTGGACCCAACGAAGCAGGTCAAAGGGACCTAAGTTAGCCATGGAGCAATGACGCTTATGTGGTGATTCTCAATTTTCCTACCATGGGCTCAACAATCTCTTAAAAATGACCGAGGCAGGCAAAGTATTCTTCCCTACTTCGGGCGTTTTTAAGAGACTGGTGTGCTCTTAGTAAGAAAAAGAGCGTTTGCCACTTATGTCTATTCCTCTAAGGAGATCCCAACGGTCCCTTAGACTTTGCTTCGCAACTGCCCTTGAGCCCAGGGACCGCCTGGGAGAGCTGCACTTTTGTGACGAAAACTACTATTTCGGCCTTGGGCTAATAGTAGTTTTCATCGGATAAGCACCATCATCTCCAAGGATATTTTACGGCCCAATGGTCCAGCGAATCAGGCCCGAAGTATTTAAGGTAGCTTTAGACAGATGGTACTTATGTGTCGAATCCTATTTTTCTTACCAAGGGCGCACCAACCTTTTAAGAACGCCCAAGGTAGGAGAAAGTTCTGCCTCAGGATAGAAAGTGATTAGCGGGCACAAAGTGCGTCCATGGGCAGAAACCTGCACTTTCTGTTCTCGATCGAAAACTAATATTCACGACTCAGGTACAAGATAATACACAACAACCGGGACCTTATAGTAAGAAAAAAAGGGTTCGCCACTCATGTGCATCCTCCCAGGAAGGTCTCAACGGTCCTTTGGGCGTTGCTTCGCCAGCGCAACGACTGTTACCATTCTACGTCAGAGCTATAACTATTGTCGAGTATCGGAGCGGGAGTGTGCTTCTATGTTAAGTAAATAAGACTGATTTTGTATTTAACACTCTTAAACGTATTTATTGAATAGAAGCACCAAATTAATAATTCTAATACAAACACTTTACTTTTCTGATGTAAAGATTCAGAACAATTGAAACGAGAAGTAATAGGAGTAATCGAGTTATAAAGAACGGCAGTAAATTGATCGTTAAAGTGCGTATATGAGACTTTGAAAAGAGGCGTATGTGTGTGCTCGTGCAAAGGTACGTGCACCCTGCTCAACAACCGAGTACGAACTGGCTATTACTTCGCGCAGCTACATCTAAAGAGCAAGGCGCTGCTTACTTTACAAAGCTATTGACTAACTAAAGAGACGCAGCGCATTGCGATTGGTTGTCTGGGAACTCGGCGTACCAGTGACTGATTGGTTGATTTAATCAAGCGCGTAAACTTAAATCTTAAGACCTTAATATTGAACAACTATAGTTACTATTTTTCGTCAAAGAGTAGCAGTCGTCTCTACTATTCAGCAGAGCCATACAACTGTAGTTAATCTTAGTAGGAGCCCTACGATTGTTGCCATTTTTGTCAAAGGCATCTCTACAGTTCTTTTTTTTCATCAAAGAGTAGCAATTTTGCTACTATTTGTCGGAGCCATACGACTCTTGTTTATCTTAGTCCAAACGCTACGAGTGTTTCCTTTTTTCGTCGAAGAATTTATTCTGTTTCTGCTTTTCGTCATAATGCTACAAGTGTTGCTACTTACTCTCGGAGCGCCATGAATGCTGCTAGTTTCTGTGAAAGGTTTACAACTTTTTTCTATTTTCGTCAAAAGTGTCGAGTGTTGCTATTTTTTCACGGAGTGCAATAATTCTTGCTAGTATTTGCCAGAGCGCAGCGAGTGTTGATGCTTTTCCTTGGAGTGTAAAAAGTTATTCAAATTTCGTCAGTTTGCAAAAATTCGTTTTGCATTCAATGTGTAATCAAATTCTCTTTAATTTGGTTTCTTCTTCTTTTTGAGTCAGCGAAAACGGGAGTGTATGCTTTTTTCTTACACATTTAGGCAGATGGGCCCTGCACTGTCTGGCTTTCTCCCTTTGTCCCTCTCTCTGTCTGTCTGTGTCGCCACTACTGCTCTGTCTTTCCATCTTTATACAAGTGGACGCTTTTTTTACACTTTCTGGCTAATGGGTTCCTGCGCTAGCTGGCTGGCTCTCTCTCCCTCTCTCTCTCTGTGTCGCTACTGCTAGTCTGTACCCCCCTTCCTTTAATTGCCTGTTTTTTTACACTTTCTGGCTGATGAGTCCCCGTTCCCAAATGTTCTTATACACAGGAAGTACATGGGGAGCATGTATCTCATCATAACTCGTGATAAAGAACTTTGTTTCAATAAATAAAAAAAATATACATGTATACCCAGTAACAAACAAAAGTAAGTAACAAGATACCTTCCAGCCCACAGGTCAGGCAGAAAACAGGAGCCAACACCGTCAGCCACTCGATGACAACGAGCTGAACCCTATGGGTACAGCCGACGGATGACACCTAGTGGCAAATGTATAACCCAATAGACTGAGGAAGAAAGGTAAGAAACATATACATACTGTTACATATGGGAGATAATTGATACAAACAAAGCTAAGGAGTACTTACGTGTGAGCATTCACGGCATGTCAGGGCCTCCTCCAGGACTCCTCCCAACTTTTGACACAGTGCAGCCGCTGCTATTAGTTAACACAAATCCTTAGACACGGGTATTAGCGTTAGGCAAACTCATGAAATTGCGCAGCCAACGCACGAAAGTGGAAGCACTTGCAGAGGAAAAAGCTCTTATGTAACCTTCAGTGTCTTTAATTTTAAGTGTACAATAGTTAAAGTACTTTTGTGATGCATCTATGAATTTTGTGATGTATGATGCTTGTAAAAAATTTTGTTAAAGTGTTCGGTCGCATATTTTTTGCAATGATCAACAAGATCTGCTGTAAAAATTGTTATTTATTTCATATTTTATAACCATTAGTAATTTTCTAAAGTAAAAAACCAAGTCAAAAATTCTTAAAAAATACTTAAAAATTGTAAGGGTTATTTTATTTAACTATTCAAACTTTCTCGAAATATAGATTTTTTTATTTAAATTTAGTCTCAATACAGCACATGTGAAATCATTTTCCTATCTCTTACAGGTGGCAGGGGATAGGCATATGAAGCGCAAAAATGAGGGAGCACCATAAGAATACATATGTAACTCAATACTACGAGGCTCTATCTCTATGCGTACTACATGTGCTGACTCCCCAGAATATTACGATTTAAAGAAAATTAAGTTAGAAATAC
The DNA here is from genome assembly GCF_000648655.2 of Copidosoma floridanum. The sequence continues at coordinate 886,511 of NW_019379497.1, forward strand.
AACGAAAAATAACATCTTATAGCATTTATGCTTGTATAGAAAAAACGATGATTCTTTTAAATTTAGTAAAGTACATTGATGTCCCAAAAAACTATATTGTTAACAATAACGTTGAGAGGTTGGAAATTTAAGAGAAAAGTAAAGTAGTAGCTAAATAATGGATTGTATCACTTTAAAATTATGATTGATTTTTTCACAGTTATTTAAGAAAAAAGTAGAGCAACAGTATTCAAAGATTTAAAAATATACAACAATCTTAAGTACAAAACGTACTAAGAAACAACTATCATTATATATTCAATTGTTTAAGGATCATCGTTGGGGAAGTAAAAGCCTTGTATGTGGTGTCTTTGTCTTTGTCTTTATGATTGGCCTTGTGTCAATTACTGTGAAAATGGTTTGCTGTATAAAATCTGTTTAAATGTGTTTTTAGATTTGTTTACTCGAGAACTAATAATTCAAGGTAACACTGATTTCTCCTGTTCTAATGGCACGGTACACATACCACAGAGCCAGGCATCGTTTCCCTTAATCTCAGATGGCACGTTAGCATTGACCATACTGATGAAGAGCTTAACAGCGTTTGGGACATATGTACAAACCACAGAGTACCCACAAAAAAATTACAGAGTAGGGTCTTAAATCCAAGCCCTCCAGGCAGAAAATTAGCACTCTACTAGTTTAGCCACTGGGAGCTCTTATATGTTGTGGGGCATCATAATGAGTCCAGAGTTATATTAAGGGGTATTGAATCAGTTAAGATTGAGAAACAAAGAGGAGACTGAGCTAAGGGCTCTGGGTACGATATGATAGTCATTTCTGCTGAAATCTGAACTGTCGCTAAAGCTGATGAAGGACTGAGTAGCGATTCATAGTGGCTAAGGTGAGCTGGAGGTAATCCTGATCAATATTGTTTGCTGTTAGTCCTTGGACACACGGGCAATGGCATATGAAAAGACAGTAGATAAAAAAGATAAATAAAAAAAGAAAAAGAGAGGAAAATACAGTATATTCGTTGTCCTCATAAATAGTAATGTTTTTTGAATATGTAGTGCTCTAGCCACTGCCATGCATGTCGAGATTTCCCTGAGCAATTGATGATCAAACAATTGTTTAGATTAATAATTCTAGATGCGTGATTTTTAGAAGCTACGCAGTATATCTTATATATTCAAAATTGCTTTAGTACTTGCAGTAAATAGTTGCCATTCAACAAGTGGTAGGTGGTATTCATGGGCGTAAAGTTAAGAATTTGAACGTAGCACGACTTTAGAAAATCAAATTTATGAAAGCAATGGTATTAATTAATTATTACTCATTGTAATTATTATTTATTCATTAAAAGTTATTCTTAGTGGTAAAAGCTAACAAAATTTTGAATCAACTGAACAGGCGTATACTAACTTACTATTAAGAAAATCTTTTAACTTACTTAGACAATGAAATGTCTGACAGTTACATTTGCAAAAACTTTTTTAATGAAAGATCTAAATAGTATTTGAGGAGTTTTTTCTAATAATGAACTACAGTTTAATGGAAAGAGCAATAGTAACATGTATAAGAAATACAGGTTCGTTCGATAATATCTGCTATGGTACATGAATGCAAATTACAAAGTTATTAAAATATAATATGCAAACAAAAGTCAAGACTCAAGATAAACTATGAAATAAAGTTTTTATTTCAAGAAAAACTTTTAAAATAGCTAACCTATTATTGTTATATTTTCTACAGTGCAGAAAGAATTTTTTTTAGATCTAGCACTGCCATGACAAGTAACAAATCATAAGTACAAAGAAATGACTGTGTTAGTTTGTATTTAAAAAAACTTTTATTTGCCCATAGACTATTGTACGTAGCGTTAGCATTATTTAAAACTAAAAATAGCATATTAATACAAAGATTTAGAAATAATAATAATCAAATAGATCTTTTCTTAAAGAGAGACATTTCTAACCGAAAAATTAAATGAAATAAATATTTATTTTTTATTATTTTTATTGCGAATACGGCTGGACGAATTTAATAACAAAAAACTGTTAAGTTAATTTTTTTTTTTTTCGGTTTATTTAAAGTTGGTTACAGAAAAGATAAACTTTTTTAAGTTCTGCTAGGCTACTGACAACCATCATTACATATTACTGTCTTATTGATATGAAAATTTTTTTACAATATACACTTACGAATTCTTACATATTCTTGTAATAACAATAATTTAAAAAAAGTCAACGCACTAAAAACCTTCTGATATACGGTAATACAAGATTCATTTTTAAAACAAATTCACATTGTTGATTAACTATTAGGATATATTAAAAAAAAAGTTTCCTATCATTATTGAAAACCATGAAATTTGTACACTCCCCTTTGTGTTGGTAATAGGATTTTTAAAAAAAGGATGGTGGTGATCACCGATAGGTAGAGGGCTCATATTGGTTCTGTTACTTATTCTGGGATTAAAAGATAGGAAGATTATGGAGCATACTATAAAAAATACCTAATGGGCAAAGAGCAATAATCTCATAAAATGTATGAGAGTTCTAGAAAAATTTTTGATTCAAAGAAAACAGTTTTTGATTATTAATAGAATGGTTAGCTTAACGTTTTTAAATAAAATTGAAAAGTAGTCTTTACTGCTTTCCACCAAATTCAAATAAAACCTTCAATGCTCAGAGCTTTCAAAGAATACAAAAAAAAGTAACCAAAAAAGACTTACTTTTCTTTAACAGTAAGAAGCGTAATGCACTTCCATAATAACAGAGATGCCTGTATGCAGTCTCACCAGTGTTTCAGATCTAAGTGAGCGTCCCTGGCATACTTCACTGACACACTGACGTAATGATCAAGCAAGAATAACGATCATACAAAATACCACACACAATGTCTGATATTTGGAATCCTATCATTAACTAAACTATAAAAGAAAAACAACAGACGACTTTATTCTACGTGGTTTTTGAAAAAAAAAATTTCGAGTCAGTCAATGTGGGAATCAAATATAAATAAGCAAATACAGTGGAAAAAATAAAATACGAATAGCTAAGTAAAATTATAAAATACCTTAACTTATTTAAAAAATTAAGGAAATTAAATAAATACTTCTGAAAATGTTAAACTTGCAAAACATTACTTTTGTGAAAAGGTTATTTCTGTATGAAATCTCACGAATTTTCTGAAGAAAAATTTACGTTTTCATCTACTGTCCATAAGTTTAAGTAAAGTTTACTTTAAAAATGCTACACTTTTATTATGTTCATCAAAAAATTTTTATGTTGACCAATACTATAAATGCTTAGAATTCTCTCAAAATAGAATGTTTTTTGTTTAATTTAATTTTTATATGAAATTTTACGATGAATTCTACATTTTTACATGTTTTTAGCTCTAAAATTATACTATGAATAGTGTTAGAAGATTATGACTCTTGATTTTTTTATGATTATTATTAATACCAGGAAAAAATGGCTTTTTTCATTAAATTATCTGACTTCTTAATTGCACTTTGGTAAAACTTTCTAAATCAAAGAGTTGATAATAATTTTTTAACTATTTTAATATAGCGTATTAGTAATATTCCTACGAAGGACCGTTCAATTGTATCATGATACCTTACTACATTTGTTTATACTTTTATATATATAAATATATTTATTTTTTAACTGGGACACTTCATTAATTTGAAAGCTATGTATTTTATTTATAGTAACGTTGGACTTAATATAACTGTCACTTGTCATAACAGTATCACTAAAAAATTTGCATCTCGTGACATCGTGTCCACCATAATTATCTTGCTGTGAATTCTAATACAAATTTTTTTTAATATGATTAATTTTAAGAGCAGCCCCATCAATGTTTAGAGTTATTAAAAATACAACCAATCGATTTTGTGCTTATTTAAAGAGTTTTAAACTTTGTTAACAATTATGATAACCTTATTAAACACAATCCATACTTTTATTTTCAGTATTATTTATTCCTTTACCGTATTTTTTTTTTTACAAAGAAAAAGGCTACACTAAAGTCAATTCAAAAAAAAGTTTAAGGTGCTAATTTTAACGACTAGTAAAATCGATTGTTTGAACTTCAGTACCAAAGTACTGGTAAGCGTGCGTTATTTAAAATGTTGTACAACAAGGAAATTTTGGCTTTCGTTATTTTAAAAATCTAAGATTTACATCTATTCTCATTATCTAATTTGACCCTACATTTAGGATCGGTCATAAGTTTATTTGATTTGCCAAGAAAATTTATAATTCGTTAGCTAAACACTTTCAATTCATTGAAAGTGATAACAAAGCATTCTAATGCTCGATTTCAAAACTTTAGTTTTTTAAAGTTTTACCTCACATTTTTATAAAAATTAAAGTAATTTCATATTTAACTATATATTTGTCAGTTTTATTGTCAAAAAAAAAGAATAATTTTTACCTGACATCATTCAAGAATAACTCTATGTCTTCTTGAGCATCGTTCCATACCTCAGATATTGCAGTAACGGTTTCACTTTTTATGTAACGTTTCCAATATTCGATGCCATCTAATAATTCCTGATAGAAGTTTGTTAGAAAAAGCTTGAATGCATTCTGAATCAAAAGTTACAAGAAGTTAGAAAGATATAATAAAAGCATATAACTTAAATATTTAATGTACTTGTTATCGATATCTAAAAATTAAATTTATTTTGTTACAGCCAGTTTTTCCGTCTTTAGCCACAAATTTATGAATTTTAATATCTAAACTGAAGAGGAGAATAATTTTAAATGAATGGGATACTTTTGTATCTGAAAATAGAACAGAAAATGATTTTGCTACTTAAAAAAAAAAACGCTGTTACAGATTTACATGATATTAAGTATAAAAGAGCATATCCGATTAAGAAGAGCTGTTTTTTTAATTATCTATTAAAAAGATAGAACTTTCTGAATAGAAATATAACGTTTCTAACAACATTTTCAGAAATATTTCACTAAATAATTCGTGACCTACCATTAGTAACTGTTTTCTAGAAACTCGCTTTTTTAATTGCCATCTTTTGCAAAAAATAAATCCCCTGAATAAACATGATTTTAAACGCACAGTTCATTATTCAAACATCACCCTAAACGCCCAATGCCCTACAAAAAAATATGCGAGTGAATAAAAAGTTTTAAAAAATGCTGAACTTTTGGTACAGTTTCGGTTACTTACGCAATCTTACTACATTTTTTAAATAAAATATGGCAATTCATATTTTAGATAGAAGAGCTCTGGTACAATTTAAAAAATGGTACGGTAGATAGTTCTTCCCCTTCTCATTTAGGACTCAAGCGTCCTCTGCATATGGAATAAAGAGACTTAAAGAAGAGTACAGTATCCTGCTACTGAATACGGTACGTACTTCTAACATATTCTGTTAGGAGCTAGTGAGAAAGCGTATGATAAAAAGGTGTCACAAATTTTATAAGTATAAGAAAGAAAGGTAGAAATGACAGACGACTGAATAAGTAGGATAGGTAAAACAACCATCTCAACAAGTTCATCAGTCATAACATTTGGATTACACAATTTTTTTTCATGGAATAAGTAACAGAATACATTGAAAAAAATCGCTGCTAGAGACATTAATGGGAACAATGATTGTCACAAGCGCTCTCTTGCCATTGTCAAGTTTAATGGACAGATCTTTTTTTTTGGCCCCTCACTTGCCTTAAAAATGTTTTAAATAAGCCTTTCCAGATGTTTTTTTATCATTTTAAATTTATTTCCACTGCTTCTACGTTTCATACATGTGCGAATGATTTGTTGATAAATGAATGTATTTTAATATGTTTTTATTACAAAGGATACTTATACACATAAATAAGGCCGATTTTTCTTCACGATTAAAAGTGCATTTAATTTAGATGACATTATTACAAACAATTTAAACAGCTGTGATTATATAACTGCTGTCAGATTTATTCAGTCTTGTGCGAGAAACATAACCTACTTATAACATAACGTTCGCGTGACAAGCCTATGTTCTGTTTCGTTTAAGTTGAGTTGTTTTCTCGTACGTAAGTATACTGTTCTATTCTACTAAATGGATCTATTAAAAATGGAAGGAAAAAAATGCAAAGTCATAAAAAGGAATAGTTAACTGTAAAAAATTGACGTCTACTATCAAAAAGAAAAAGAATCAGAAGAAGTGTTACTCAACCAAAAATCTGAGCTTGTCTTTGGCAGAAATAAATAAAGATATAAAAACTGTGACAGCTGCATTAAAATATGGTATACCCAGATCGAGTGTAATGGCAAAAAGAGATGGCATTTATTCAGATAAGAAACCTGGCCCTTCAACTATTTTGTGTAAAGAGCAAGAGGAAAAACTTGTGCAATAAATAGTGAAAAGTTGTCAGCAAGGTTCTTCGATACCTAAAGCACAGTTTATGGAGACTCTTAAAAAAATCTGTAACGGTGAAAAAAAAAAACAAGAAAAAAAAANAAAAAAAAAAAAAAAAAAAAAAAAAAAAAAAAAAAAAAAAAAAAAAAAAAAAAAAAAAGAACAAGAAATTTTGACATGAACCACCATGGACATTATGGTATAAAACTTTGAAAAAAATATATCCAGAAGTGGTTTCAAAGGTAACAAAAGTGACATTTTTGATCAGGTCAAGGGTGACTGAGTTATTACTACGGTGGTGATATAAGAGAAGCCAGGACTTACTGTTTTCTAATAACTCACTGAATATTAGCACTTCACGAGTATCGTACTCTGATAAGAGCGATATGTTATAAAAATAAAGAAATTTTATTCCATGTACTTATTTCTAACTAATTATATCATACTTGTAGGAATCCCTTCAAATCCTGTTACTTATTCAGTCTTAACAAAAAAAGTAGAAACAAATGTTTACAGTGTAGTTGACCACAACGAAAAGGAAAACGTAACCTTTTTTATGACAGCTAAAGCTGAAGGTGTGTTAGCACCTACATTCGTCATGTTCGCTGAAAAATCTTTGTTCGATCGTGCTGCTGAATTGGATCCAGACAGTTTTCGTTTGGAATCTCTTATAGTAGCTGGATGACAGCTCAGAATCTTGACGAGTACATCGCAAATATTTACGATTATTGGTTTACAGATAAAGATATAGAGACCTGTTGTTATAAAGTATATTGATGGGCATGCATCCCATCTAACTTTGCCTTTAAGCAAATTTTGTTCAGAAAAGAAAATAGTTCTTATCGCATTGCATCCTAGTGCAACACACATAATCCAACCGTTGGATGTGTCATTTCTTAAGCCTTTGAAGAGCACCTGGAAAAAAATAACTGAACAGTTTTGCAAGGCATCTATCTGCATACAACTATATAAGTATCAGGTGGCTCCTTTACTCCTAAAAACAATCGAGTCAATGAATCTCCAGAAAATTTTGAGCAATGGTTTTAAAAAGTGTGGCTTACATTCATTCAATGTTAACGCTAAAGATTTCACTAAAATGGTAAGACAGCTTTATGAGTACCAAATGAGTCAGATCAAGCAAAAACTAAATAAAATTCTACTTTTAAAAACTCTCTTCCTATAAATGAACTGGCAGGTTTTTGCCAAGCTGAAAGTCCTACTTGGTGAGGAACATTGAAAAAAACGGCTTTGTTTAAAATCTGGTATTAATTAAGTTATCCAGACTATGCAGATAGTGCTTTAATTAAACAGATTAATTAAATTAATATATTTTTGACTAAGAGTTTAGTAGCTCATTCTACATAAACATAATTAATCTCTAGTACAAATCAAATTTTAAAGATAATATGAATTATGTGAGTACGAGAACTGACAGTGAAGCTATACCAAATAAAGCATTTTTTTCTGAAATTATTGTCAAACAAACTTACGGTTAATAAATACCAGAGACATGGAAAGTTGCATCATTTCTGAAAGCTCAAGTGGAGCAGAAAATCATCAGAGGCAAAATTTTACCGTGCAAAACTAAGTTAGTTAAACAATTTTTTTTTACATTTTGATAAAACATTCAAGCTATACTTATGTCAATCATACATTTAAAATGTTAATACCTAATTTTTATTCATAGTTGTCATTTAAGCAGTAATAAAAATGTTGTCTGATTAAATTAAATTTGCTATTGAGGTGTATAGTACAGAAAAAAATCAGAAAGAGCCAACCCTTAAGCATTGTATTATCATAATTGATAATAAAGCAATAAATAAAGCTATCGGTGATGGTAGTATAATGAAACCTGTGTTAAATAGTTCTGCAACGCCACTCCCACCTTCACATTTAAAATCCAATAATGCAATAAATAATATTCGTACTTCTACTGTAAAAAGAGATATATCAATAGATAAAATTTTAAGTCTAACTTAATTAAAAACTGATTTTCCAAATAAAGGATTGCAAAACATAAGAAAATATCTAGATAATCTTCAGATTCAATTGCCGGGTAATTACATTAGACCGATAGTAATATTTTCTGTTAAAGCAGAAAATGACAAAATAAACGAAAGCTGCAATTTCTTCTATCTGGTCCTAAATGTCAATAAACATTTTTAAAAAAAGTCAGACAAAAGAATCAAGGGGGAGAATATTTTGTTGAAAAGAAAAATCAAAGTCGAAAAATCAGGAAAAAAATAGAGCAAAAGTAGAAAAAGAAAAAAAGAGAAGAAGAAAACAATTTGGAAAAAAAATTTTTGAATTAAAAGATAAAATAAGAAATTAGCAAAGCAACAACAATTAGTCATGAAAATAAAAAAAAAGACACAAGTCTACATAAATTCATGTATTGAAATTCAAAGAAAGAGCCACTATGACTTAACAAACTAGTAATTTATGGGAGTAGCTAGGCTCTATTTCGACTCGTTATAGTAACTGTTAAAATCTGATATTTGATTGTTTTAAGAAAATAAGCCGATGTTTTTGCCATTTTAGAAGTTTAAAGTCTTCAACGAAAAATTATACCATTGATATTAACAATAAGGCCTGTGTTTAAGGTACTGCTTGGCTCACTCAAGATTTGTTATGAGATCTTGAATAGGGAGTGTCAGCAAGGAATCTAAATGTTAATTAGTATTAAACCTAAGATGTAGGAATAACACAATTAAACCAAGGAACACAGGTCTGATCATAGTGAAATCAACTCGAGGGATTATAAACACAAAATAATAATCTGTATTTAACAAATACAAGTCCAAAGCAATATTTTATAAGAGCACGTATTTTTCAACAAAAAAGAAACTTAAAGAAAGCTTGTTTTATTCAAATAATAGATAATGGCTCACCAAACCGAGGACAGGACTCAAGCAATAAAGAGTAGTGAGGTAAAATAGACTACTCAACGAGAGACGACAGCTCTAGAACGGAGAGAAGCTTCCTACGTAAGGCACCAAGGTGTGTCTCCAACACCAACGCAAACGACAAAGAGCCAAAGGCAGAAGTTAAGTGCGGGATGAAACTGCAGAGAAAAAAGGGATGCGGGCTCACAGTGTCAGAGTGGAAGGTGGTGCTCGTATGTCGTGAAGTATATTAATTATTTACAAAATCATTCATGTAAAGTCTCTTAACTGTGCCAACTGCCTTTGTTTCTCAAACTGTTTATGCCTTGTACTTGTGGTATACATTAGTTGACAAAGTCTTCAAAACGAAAAGCACAGAAAAGTTGTGCTATTGACGTGCCGAAGAAGCTAAAAAATTTTGCGTTTCTCATGATGCTTGATTAAAAGAAGTGTAGTTCAAACATTGGCTTTCAAAAGACAAATTGAACAAAGAAAAACCTGTCTGTTGCTTCCTTTGTAGCATAAATATCACATGCTACAACAAACAAGACTTGCTCAGGCATGCTAAAGATAACGTCACATAAAGATAACGTCACTATTGCACAAAAAAAAAAAATAAATAACGTGCCTTTCATTCCTCAGGATGACTTTGATAATCAAATCAAGAAGTTTGAGTTAATGACTGCTCCCTTTGTAGCACAGCACAACCTGAAAGTTTTATTTGTAGACGATCTCATCCCTTTTATTCAAAAATTCTGCAAAAAACCAGAGATTGTTGAAAAAATGGACTCACAGAAAGAGAAGTGTGTTAACTTATTAAAGAATGTACTGAGTGCTAATGAACTTTCAAATGTTCAAAATATTTTGAGAAAAACACGTTTTTCAGTTTTACTTGATGAGTCTACCGAAATAAGTTTTTAAAAAATTTTGTGCATAGTTGCGAATTACACAGATCCTGCAAACGGTAAATTAAAGTCACATCTATTAACATTAACTGAACTTAATACCCGACAGTTTGGTGCTGAGGAACTCTTTAACTTATTTAAAAAGTTTTTTATAGACAATATCTTTAAGTAATATTATAAGCGTAGCTAACGATAGTGCTAGCATTATAACTGGATTTAAAAATTCTTATTATACACTTTTCAAAAAAAAATACCTCTATTAATTGTATTGTTATGCAGTTGCCATACTTCAGGCTCAGTTGCCAAAGAGAGTTGGGCAAACATTTTTTTAAAATGTCAAATTATACTTGAAAGTATTTTAAAGTATTTTTCAAAAAGTTCCAAGCGATTTTTTAATTTTCAAAATTTCAAAATTTTTTATCAAACTTCTACTAAAAAAATTTTGGAGCTAGCTAACGCTCGATGGATGTCTCTTTTAAAATTGCATTGATTGCGTTCGTGACAATTTACTAGCTTTACATTTGGTTTTCTTAGTTGAAAAACACGAAAATACGTTAAATAGTAAAAGTGAGCAGAAAAAGAGCTCATTAAATTATATTCATAATTTGCTAAATGATGATGAAGTGATAGCATATTTACATTTTTTACATTTTAGTTTGCATCATGCAAATAAATCTAACGTAACTTTTCAAACCAAGAAAACAATTATTCATAAAGTAAGAAGTTCATGTTAACAAATTGTAATACAAATCATCTTTTATTTTCTCAATGAAAATGCCATAAGAGAGGTTATGAAAGATTTTAATTATAAAGTTAATGATAAGGATTTAAAAATTTTGGAAGGTGTGTTTGAGGGTGATGAACGCGCTTTAGTGTTGGAAAGTCTTGTTAAATAAAATTACAAGTACGCGAACTGCAACAAGTGATTTGAATTTTAAAAGTCTAAGGATTGAAGTTAAAGTAATTATAACTCAGCCTTATTTGAGTGCTAACACAAAGAGAATATTTTCTATTGTTACAGACGTTAAGTCTTAAAAAAAAAAATAAAAGGGAGGATTATTAAATGCACTTTGTTTAATAAGGTCTCATTTCTTCACTTGTGGCAGTACAGCTTTAAATTGTAAAATATCTAAGAGTCAACTTGATTTTTTTAACTTAAAAATGTTCAAACATAATCCACAAAATTATGTTTGAACCAATGGTGACCTTAGAATTTCTTAACTTCCTTATATTTTCTATTTATAGTAAACTTTAAAAATTTTAAAATAATTAAACTCTTCACTAATCTTATTTAGCAATAAACATGTTTATTTAAAAAAAAAATAGATTCCGGCATTACAAGTTGAATAGGCCTACGTGGGAAAACATTAAAAAAAAAGATTCAATCAGTAAAGATAAATATAGCACTAAGTAAGTTTCTATTAAATTTTACTGAATTATATAGTCACATTATCTAGTTTTTTTTTAATTAAAATATTGTTGAGATAATTAAAAGATAAAATAAGAAATTAGCAAAGCAACAACAATTAGTCATGAAAATAAAAAAAAAGACACAAGTCTACATAAATTCATGTATTGAAAAATATCATTACAAACTTACTGTAATAGGAAAATTGTTTTATACTTATTAAAACATTATTTAAATAATACAATTTATAGGACGAACGGTAAATTTTTATTATTAAATGTGATGCTTTCCGAAAATGGCTTATAAATCAAATGACTATTATAGAAAAAAGACAATAGAATCAATAATTACAGAAATTTAAAAAGAAGATTTGCCATAATCAAGAATATATAACAAATTCGTCAGATTCTGTACGTGGGTTAAAGCATAGCCTATTCGATCAACGATGATGATATTCCTACATGTAATAAGATTATATTTAAGCTCTTTAAGTAAAGGAAGCTTGCGTGAAAGGTACAGATAGGGGGAGCTTTCCCCATCCGGCTGTCTGGAGAGAGAGAGAGAGAGAGAGAGAGAGAGAGAGAGAGAGAGAGAGAGAGAGAGTAAAATGGTTATGCGCTTGCGCTAGAACTCTTGGATGTTAGACACACTGCTTCTGGTGCCTAAGCTTCGATTTTTTAATTTATTTACTATGTACTACCAGAAATTTTAAAATGTCAAGCCTTCTTTTTCCTAGTTTAAAACGAATGAAAATTTTTTTTCACGTACGTGACATTTTATTCGTGAAACTTACTTTTTATGATTTAAATTGCGCTACACAAATCATTCAATTTTGCCAAGCAATATTAGTTTTAAGTCACTAAGAACTAACTGTTTCATATTTAAAAGTGCACAAAAATACTGTTAAGTTTTTTTTAGACCCAAATCTTTTTTTTTTTTTTTTTTAATTTATTAAGCCGTTAATACCGAAGTCTAATAGGCCTTAGATTCAAATCTAAATATATCTATTTGGAATATTATTGCATCATATACAATTGGCTTTAAAAAAGTAACAGTAAAGTTATGCCCAAATGTTTTTAACTAGCTTGGAGCCAACATAATTTAAGAAAGATAAAAAAAAGCTAAATATTAGGTAAAAAAAAAATATTAACTAGAGGCGTGAAAATACTGCAGTTTCTTTGAATTCTATGTACTTGTAGAACTATACCATGCCAAGCACTGCGCATGCAAACCATTACAATGATTTATTATTCATAGATGATAACAAGTATATTTACATAAAATATGCATTTGTGCAATATAACAGTTGTTGCTTGGAATAATACAAAAATAAGAGACTATTTGCACGGATCTCCCATTTTTAAAACTGCTCCAAATTATGATATTCTTTCAGAGGTATTAGAAAAAGCATTCTTTAGTCCTTATCTCTTTTAAATAATCCTACTACTTTAAGCATTGTATGCATGTTTTTAATTTGTCAACTGTGTAAAGAGCAGACCATGTAAATTTAATTATACTTTAATTAAAACACAAATTATCACAAGACTTCTTTTTGAACATAGATACATTAAACAGTACAATAAATAATAGTCGGATTACTAGAACGTACGCTCGACGTGGGGCCTTCTTCAAGGAACTCTCTCCTGCTGCAGGAAGATATCCACGAGCCTCGGAGTCTATTGTCACTACCGACGGATCTACGCTGGATCTGCAACCAACAATACATCTTCTAGGTAGAGAGAAGCACCTAGTGGCGCTTGACATACCTAATCTATAAAACTCAATATTAATCACATAGACCTGAAGGACCAACCAACTTCGAAACTCGTTAGCACTAGTTACATCGCAGATTCTTGGACCTTGCAACGAGCCTTCGAAGAAGATAAGAGCTTGCATCAGCCTCTGTAGGAACCACCGGTAAGATTGCCACTGAAGTACCTCGAGCCCAGCTACAACTGGAATGCAACTTGCTTACTCAAGAAGCAGAGAGGTAATAGATGGCATTACCATCCTCCAAGAAATGTGATAAAGCCTCCACTTGCTCATGTCAACCAACTCGTCAGGCACTTTGGTTCACACCCATGCTAGTTCAGCCAGAGAAGACTGACTGCCATTCTTGCTCAAATATCTGCTTCGACACACGACTAAAGTTACTCTACCTGAGTTCATCTGCCCAGAAGGCACTGATCGTCGTCCACGCACGAACATACGCTTCGACATACCGGCATCAGGGCTTCGTATCGCGCCGATGCTCCTCTTTGAACTTCAACTTCTTACAACTTATCGTCATAACTTAAATATAATCCATATTTATAGTAATGAAATCTTTCGTTTTAAAGAGTTTGTAATAAATTTGGGAAGCAGTGGCAGAGCTAAAGAACTCGGAGTAGATATCACTTTTGATATAAAATTTTCGCGATCATTCAATCATCCACACTCAATTCATAAGAGTCCGCGATTTCATACACACTCACACTCATACTACTTTATTCAGGGTCTTTTTGCAATATATTTTTACTACACTTTACTTTAATTGAGTGGATGTAAGTTGTAACGTTGATTAGACTCATCTGGGCCTTGAGGTGACTACATATATCTGAAGCTACTCGTCCGGACTGGCTTAGAATGGTCTAGCTGACTTATCGATTACGTTAGTATACTAGAGAAATGGTTGACTTAATCTTCTGATCATGTCTAGTAAGTTTATTTAAGTCAGTCCTACAATCTGACGTGAAATTAAAGAGCGTGGATCCTGAAGAGGATCATCATCGTGTGATGCGAAGTACTAATCCTGGTGCGTCGAAGCGGATGTTTAGCCTGTAGAGACTGGTTAGATGATATCTCCCGATACATGAGCTACGATGGGATAGGGGCCATCCTGTTTCTACACAAAGCTGGCATAAATTGTTCTGGAGCTTTCGAGAGTGGCTGCTAATACATCTAGCTGCAATGCTCTGTCTGACTTATACATTTATTTTGCATGCTTGCGTATAAGTTAACTTAATGCCCTGATTAAGCCTAGTGTTTTTTTTTTTTTCAAGTTAGCCCTTCAATCTGACGTCAAATTGGAGCGTGAGTCCCGAAGAGGAGCATCAGCGTGATGCGAAGCCCTGATGCCAGTATGTTGAAGCGGATGTTCAAGCGTGGACGGCGATCAGTCCCCTCTGTGCGGGCGTCCGACGTGCAGTTGGGGCGTGGGTCCTGTAGAAGAGTATCGGCGTGATACAAAGCACTGATGCCGATGTATCGAAGCGGGTGCTCGAGCTTGGACGGCAGTCAGTCTTCTCTGGGTGGACAAACTTACATAGGTGGTGCGTCGTCTGACGTAAAGTTCGAGCGTGAGTCCAGTAGAGGGCATTGGCGTGGTGCGAAGTACTGATGCCAGTGTGTCGAAGCGGGTGTTCGAGTATGTACGGTGATCAGTCTCTTCTGTTCGGGCACGCTTAGGTAGTGCGTCATCTGATATGTGGTTGAAGCTTGAGTCCTGAAGAGGAGCATCGGCGTGATACGAAGTATTGCTGCCGGTGGGTCGAAGCGAGCGTTCGAGCACGGACGGCAATCAGTCTCTACTGTACGGTCCATCCTGGGTGGTGTAACGTCTGACGTAGGGTTGGAGCGTGAAGTTCAAAGAGGAGCATCGGCGCGATACGAAGCCCTGATGCCGGTATGTCGAAGCGTATGTTCGTGCGTGGACGACGATCAGTGCCTTCTGGGCAGATGAACTCAGGTAGAGTAACTTTAGTCGTGTGTCGAAGCAGATATTTGAGCAAGAATGGCAGTCAGTCTTCTCTGGCTGAACTAGCATGGGTGTGAACCAAAGTGCCTGACGAGTTGGTTGACATGAGCAAGTGGAGGCTTTATCACATTTCTTGGAGGATGGTAATGCCATCTATTACCTCTCTGCTTCTTGAGTAAGCAAGTTGCATTCCAGTTGTAGCTGGGCTCGAGGTACTTCAGTGGCAATCTTACCGGTGGTTCCTACAGAGGCTGATGCAAGCTCTTATCTTCTTCGAAGGCTCGTTGCAAGGTCCAAGAATCTGCGATGTAACTAGTGCTAACGAGTTTCGAAGTTGGTTGGTCCTTCAGGTCTATGTGATTAATATTGAGTTTTATAGATTAGGTATGTCAAGCGCCACTAGGTGCTTCTCTCTACCTAGAAGATGTATTGTTGGTTGCAGATCCAGCGTAGATCCGTCGGTAGTGACAATAGACTCCGAGGCTCGTGGATATCTTCCTGCAGCAGGAGAGAGTTCCTTGAAGAAGGCCCCACGTTGAGCGCCAAATTGTTACGAGCGGCCTATTGGGTATAGATGGCTTTGAACAGAGCGGCAGAGTTGAGTGTGGCTGGAGTCGTTTTCGAGGATCTCGATCAGCAGTCGAGATAGAGCAGAAATAAGAACCCTGTGCTAGAGACTTTATGCGTAGAAAGGTGATGCACATCTCCGTGTTCAGAGACTCTAGGCATAGTGTGGTAGAGCTTCTGCTAGAACCCAATGCCACCCATGGAGCTGGTATTGCTGATGGGTGGTTTGTCAATCAGAATAGAGCAGTAGTAAATGCCTTGTGCTAGAGACTCTGGACGTGAAAATGTAGAGCACTTTTACTGGAATTTTTTTTCACCACTGGAGTTGCTGCCACTTGGGGTGGTAGGGTAGTGACGAGCAGCAGTCAAGGGATGCTAGTTGCCTTGTATAATGTTCTGTATGCTAGTATAATGGTCAGATTCTCACAGTGGATGGACAACAGTACCACGTAGTGCAGATAATGATGGCGGGGTTGGGTAGAATAAGAGTCAAAACACTTAGTTTAACGTGGTATTAAACATAGGTATTTTATTCAAATTAATTGGCGTAGGTCTCGGTGAGCGAAATCCTACCATTGGTATAGATCGGGTGATTGGAATCTTACAAGACGTCTCACAGCCCTTCTTTTATACTATAAACTACCTTTTCTCTTGTGATGTTTGGTAGAAACTAGAAGTTGCTATCTAGCGGGCGGTAGGTTGTACTATCAGGTGCAAAGTTTTGAAACCAGAGCTGTGTGCGACATTTAAAAATCAAATTTATGTAGAACGATTGAATTTAGTTAGAAGTAGTTTTTTGAATAATTTATAATTAATAAAATAATACTCTGGACGGTAAAAATACCCTTACAAAATTGTTTAACGTAATATGATTTGAACTTATTATTGATTAAATTAGTTGCATACTATGAAAGTTAGTGAATTGCAGTAACACAATTTGGCTGTTAAGTCAATAACATTATATGTAAATAATTTTATATAGTGAACTAAAAGTGTAAAAGAAGCAGAGCTGCATTTTACGTCCACATATTTTTTGGCCAATGGGCTTAAATTGTTGCTTATATGCAGTTTTGTAAGGTAAACATGAAGAGTGAAGCTTTTTTTTCCAGTTCTAATTATGCAGTCTTTTACATCGGTTGGTTAATAAAATATTTTAAAAATATAATGTGGAAAAAATACCTTTTTAGTAAATAGGAAACATTAATATGAGTTACTGTATATATAAACATCTTGTAGATACATATAGATGATGATTTATTTTAGCTTAGGTTGTTAGAGTACATCCTAGAAGAAAGGGTTTTCTGCAGTCTGCTTGGGAGTTAGTAATAATTCAATAATTACAGTGATTATCGTTATTAAAAAAGTTTTTTTTTTTAATTTTGTTTAGGTGGTAAAAAATTTTTGCACGCCAAGATATTGTCAGTGCAACGTAGAGCGAAGTCAGGATAGGATAATGGAAGGTCTGGAGTACGCCATTTTATCTGAAGAAGTAGTAGCTGTGAAATTAACAAGTGATATTTATAGAGTAAGGTGGTTACTTGACTACGAGACAGAGGGACTTGAAACAGAGTTGCTCCTGATGATACAAATTATGGAACCCAATGTATAATTTTTCAATTAATGTGCCTCGAACTTAAATAAGATAAAACTGTAATAATAATAATAATTTTCGATTTTACACTTAGTTATATACGTCCAAAGCACAGAGTGGCTGCGAAAACTAGGCCAAGGAAAAAGTCAGCGCCATCTCTCGTTAGAGTTGGCAAGGGTACGAGAAGGTTGTAGAGATTACATTTATTGTTTTTAGTCTTTATTTATCCTTGCTGAAATTGTTATCGATGCTATCCCACAGTTGAAAAATTTAGCAAAATTTTTGACTTTTAAATTTCAGATAAAAGTGTTTCTGGTTTGGAAATGCGATAAGGCGGAGTAATCAGAATTAAAAAAACAAAAAAGTAAACCAAATTATTGTTAAGGGAATGTAGAGTATTTGAAATGGGAGCATTAAATTCTCTTAATGTACGGAAAAGTAACTAAAAATGTATTATTGATTTATTTAACATTTGTTCGATTTTTTTTATTGTTTCTTTTTTTTATGTATAGTTCGCTAAGCTTATGTCTTCTATACTATTATTGTGATACCTTCACATTTATAATTCAGCAGACGAGTTCATTCATCGCATACATATAAACACATGCGTGCAGCAACAGCTACTTCAGCTGCTGCTCGTTTACTTACTGGTAACAAGTCTAATCCTATTCATAGACAGAAATCTGTAGCAGAAATACTGGAATAAAATGTACTTATGCGTTGTCAAAAGGTGCTCCTTTTATGAGTTTGGTATAAAGGAGAAGTTTGTAAGTAGCATTCTCAACTTTTTCAATTATTGCATAGGATGGTTTACGTAATAGAAATTAGGCATAGCATATACATTTATTTATGTAGTCTTAATTAACTAGAAAATAACTACCTTAGTGGTAATTTCTGACTAAACAGTCTGTTTTGGGCTTCATACTGACGTAAACCTGCAAGTTTCCATGGATATTTTTGGCATAGGTAGTGGGTGTATTTTGTAAGTGCCATGATTATCATTTCTTATTAAAGGAAATTAATTAAAACTACTAATCTTCCATCATTTATGACAGCTGTAGGACTAGAGAAGCTATATTATTGAGCAATGGTCATTCGTGCTTTGTCTATTGGTAAATATTGTTTGTTACCAATTGAGTGAAGTTCTTTCACTATTTAACTCAATTGTTTTGCTGAAAGTAGCCGGGAAATGAAAATGACCTCTGCTAGTAGTTTTGATTACGTTAATGAATGTTTTATTGGCTCCGTGCATACACCGTGCTGCTCTCATTTCATACCCCTAAACCATGTTAAATCTTAAGGAAGCAAATAGTACCCGTGGCAGCTCCTAGCAACGCCATACCCCCGTTTCCATAAAACTCCGTGTTAAAGTGACAGCCAGGGCCAGTCCTCTCCTCCAACTTTCCAGAACCTCCATTCCGTCTTTATCATTTGCATCTGTTCTTTCGAAAATCATCTTAAACAACCATCCCACGAGTTCAAGAGGGGCACCCAAATTTTGTCATACTCTAAAAATTCTTTTTTGATAAGTCAAAAATTTTAATAGATGGTGACATAAATTGCTGTAGCTTGAATTGTAATAAATTGATATTTTAAAGTAATTGTCTCAAGTGTAACAGAGGTATTAATTTTCCACATTGGTTCGTATGTAGCTGTTCGTGGCACTGGTTTGATAAATCGTATATTTGAAAACCTTATTCTTTGGTATAGTTTGTAAGATTTGTACAATCTAAAATCATGGTCATTGTTGATTGCTTACTTATGAGACTAATTTCACTTTGGTACTCATAATGAATTCCGGGATCGTTGGAAATTTCTTGATTTTCATAAGAGCTTTGCGGAGTAGGGTAGTCCATTAAATATGCTAAGGTTCTGTTGTTGTAATGAATTTCATTATGAGTAGCTTGCGAATCATCTTGTCAATAAGTGGAGATTCCTTATACATGAGGGAAATCTTATTTGTAACAGCATTGAACTCTATTTAAATTTTTGATAATTATTTTTCTATTTTCTGGTTCAAATGTTATGGTATTGTTATTTAAATTTATAGAAGTGATTTTTAAAACTCCATAGTATTATTCATCTTATTTTTTTGATGAGGTTCTTTGATTAAATAAACTTTTGTATTAACTTCTAATTTTTAAAGGTCCAGCATTTTTATCGTAAATTTGGTCACTTGTATATTTATATTTTATGAGCTCATCATAAGCTTTTTCGCTCATGTCTCTTAAACATAGAATAAAACTAATAAGAAACTTATTATGAAACTGCATTTAATTTTTGGTTGTATATAGATTTGGTGGACGGGCTTTTCTACCGTATAGTAATTTATCTGGCATATGCCTGACAGCTATATATAGAGTAATGAATTCTATTCATGTATAGAAAAAGGTGAGATTTTGCTCCGGTCCTCTTTAGTTGTAGCTTTTGTTATTAAAAAGCTTGCAAGCATGGCATGACTACGTTCTAGTTAACCATTTGATAGGGAATGGGACGGTGTATTGGTCTTAAATTTAATACCAAAAATTTGAGCTAAACTTGTGAGTGTATTATTTTAAAAACTTTTTTTATCATGCGCTCAGTTCTGATTTTGGTTGTTGGGTTATGAGGTTAGTTAAACCACGTTTTTGGATTTATTAAGAGTGCGAGACATGTAAGGTACAGGGTGATCTTTTCTTGGTTTTTCATGACTTAAAATAGCACAGAGAGCTAAATTGGATCTGTCGGTAGTTTAAATAAGTGGTTTATGGAGATGAACCCACGAAAAGACCAAAAGCTTACACAGAGCTGATTTTAATTCTCCAATGCTCTCTTTCTAAGTCTTAGTCTAATCGAGTTCTCAATTTATCTGTAATAACAGGCTAAATGGTCTCACAAATTTAGCAAAATTCTTAGTAAATCATCGTTTATATTTTATGGGTTCTAAAAATTCCTTATCTTTCTTGTTATTTGTTGGTATTAGAAGATTTTTAGCTGCTTTTCATTTCTTGTGATCGGGTTTTACTCCATAATCACCTTATTTATGTCCTAAATATGTCACTTCTAAGGTTATAAGTTCACGGTTATCTAGCTGTAATTTCAAACCAGCATGTGTTCGTTTATTAAGTAATTTTTACTATTTTTTAATGTTTTTCTTAACATTTGGCACATATCATAATCTATCTAAAAATGTAAATAAATTCGTGCCTTGTAATCTCAGAAATATGGAATCCATAAGTCTCCGAAATGTAACTCGTACATTGCATAAATAAAATGACATACCTGTATATTTGTAATATTTATAGAGAGTACTGACAGCTGTTTTGTGACAATTTTCTGAAGATACGTTAATTAGAAGAAACTTGTTAGCTAGATCGAATACTGAGAAAAATTTTGACTTTCAAATTCAATCTAATTTCTCTGTTACATTAGATAGTGTGGAAGCATTATTGATATTTTTAGTATCTAATTGTCTGTAATCTATTACAAGATGACGCCTTTTTCTCTATTAGGTCCTGTCTTTTTGAGGACAATCCACAGCAGACTATTGTATAGGCTGAAATAGCAGCTACTAGGTTCTTGTTGTAATGATTTATCGATATGATCTCCAGTTTTCTTGTGTAGAGCAGAAGGGTATGTTAATTGTGTAGCAAAAACAGGTGTATTGTCAGTTGTCAGTATATTACGTTATACATACAATAAATGTAAAACAGTATCGTTTTTAATACAGAAAAAATGTAAAGACTCTTTTACTTCTCAGAAAAAGTCATTATAACTTGTCATATTATGAGGATGCTAGCAAAAATTCTTGGATATGTATGTAATTCTTCCTTCTGTTGTTTTATTAGAGACATAATTACTTAAATCGAAATCAAAGAAACATTCTGAGTCATCTAAATTAAAAGGTACAAGATTTCGAAGCGGGATTTTGATTTTTACTGCCTCTTCTTTGGTGTTTACAGCCATCCTTAAATAGTGACTTTGATTATATGTTACTGCTGCCTCGCCTTTAAATATACCACTAGTCGTTCTTTTCATACACAGGTATGCAGATTCGTGGCTGTTTATTTGCGTTACAGAAATTTTCATGGAAACCCTCGTTTTGGCTGGTATTTTGACTACACGATTAAAATAAAAAATTTTTCCTGTACGCTTAGAATGTGAAGAAGTTGACTGAAATTCCGAGTTTTATCTATTCATGCTGATTGTATTAAGATTTTTTGAGTCTTGAAATATTTAAAGTATGAAAATAAATATGATTAACAACTAAGTTATGTCTTATCTGGTAAACTCAATGCGGTTAAGCTGCAAACAATTAATTTTTACTAATGGTATCTGAATTTTCATCTTTAGTCTTAAGAAAGTATTTGAGATACCATCATAAGCCTTAATTTTTAAGTTTTTTAAGTTATTAAGCATTATCTTATATAGTGACATCGACTTCCTAATTAGATTTAAAATTTTAAAAAAACATATGCTAAGCGTATTCTAACACTTTAAAAAATGTTTCTTCTTGCTTAATAGTCACTATGAAATTTTTTAAAGTTTTGTTATGACCCTAACGTAACATAATTAAATGAACTATAGCGTTAGAATAAGCGATCCAAAAATTACAAATCAACTGTATTTGAGTCCTCAAACTAAAAATATCATTTTTGATACTAGTATTAGCCGGTATTAAAATGCTTTTTGAGGTAATGGCTTAATGTTAACCTAGTAGAGAGCATTATCAACCTTAGATTAGAATTCAGTGACCCTTGGTAAGTACGCTTATGTAAAAAAAAGTATTATTAATTAGAAAAAGTTTTTTTTTTTTAACAGAATTTAATAATACCACTTAAAAGTACTTCTGCTGCTTATTTTGCAATTTTTGAGACAATCTCTCATCAGACTATCTAGCTACAAGTTACTTTTGTTTTCTAAATTTTTGAAGTCTCACTTTTAAAGTTATTTGCATCAATTTCATAAGTATACTACAACATATCAGAAATGATGTCATACAATAGGTACTTTGAGGTCTTTCATATTTTTTGCTTAGGGGTAATTTTCAGAGATAATATATGGCTTTTGAACTTTGATTGTTCATATGAATAAATAAAAGTTGTTTGACGGCAGCTAAAACTAAAAATAAAATAATTTCCAATTGTACTCGAATCTTGTGCTGCTCTGGAAATCACATAGTATTTGCTTCTAGTTATTCTGTTATTGTACATGAAATCAAATTTTTAAGGTTCTTTAGTTTCATAACAATAATTTAGGGCAGTCTTTGAAAATTGTGTATTAATTAATATACATACTTTTTGAAAAAAAATTTTTTTTAATGTTATCTCAAGCATACACAATGATGATCGTTTATTTTTATATTTTACAAAATATATGACAGCTAGTAATATTTTCTTTGTTATTTGATAAAAAATTATTACATGAAAAAAATAACAAACTACAGACATAACTTTCATTACAGTCATAAACATTTGATAAAAATTTTCCTGTCCATTACGTTTCAAATTGATCTTCTAAAAGTATTAAAATTACAAGTATACTTGTATCATACTTAACTTTCTTCCATATTCTCCATAAATTTTGTTCAAATTCTGGTAAGTTAAATTTTTGTACTAACGTTTTTTGTTTGTATGGATATTTTACCAATTCACAATTAATTTGTTTTTGTCACCGTTTTCTTTTACTACATTCAGAAGGTTCTCTAAATTTTGATATAATACTCTATACATGATAAAAGTAATCAGTTGTCATGTCATTTTTAGCTTAACTATATGCTATCTTAACAATCAAATAACAACTTATTAACAAACACATTGGTAAATCCTCACGGTTCAAAAAAGTTTCGGACGTTTCTGAATAAAGAATATAGCAATTGCTGACAGGTTTTATACAATGAAAAAAAATACGGGCTTATGACAAATTGTAACGATCGAATATTTGACGTAGATAAGACGTTAAACAAAAAAGTTTTCGTAATCTTATAAATATTTTAATAACATATTTTAAATTTGTAATTATAAAAAAGTATAATAGTAATTAACATAATGTACCCAATTATCTGCAAAAAGACATCATTAAATGAACACTTACTCTTGTGGACACCATTACAAAACTTACTATAACTAGAGAAGTGTGCGATTTACTTTTTTAGAAAAAATGTAAAATTATGAGTCCTTTTTATACCGTCTTTTAATTATATAATAACCGTTGACTTACGATTTTAGATAATAACAAAGATGAAACAAGTGTCTTACTGCCTACTGCTACTGTTAGTATGCTGCATCCATAATATTCTGTTTGTGGTTGGTGCACCATAATCCTTCATGAATTCTTACAGTAACTTGACAAATAAATAGTTGACGTGCCCAAGCTGTTAACAGATTAAATACAACAAAACGTTTGCTACAAATACTCATAAGATCAATTATCAATAACAAATCTTCATTACGTATGATAACCAAGTCCAATCTCTTTATTTGTAAGAGAGATGTGGCAGAGCTGTAAAGAAAGACAAGTATTAAAAACGATGTGACGCTAATCGAAATAATTAGGTTATAGAATATATCTCATTTATATATAAAGCAAAGTCCCAAAAGCTGTTGTAATTGCTGACCACAAAAACTACTCAACCAATCTTGCTAAAAAACGAAATAGTCTACCGACTTTTCTGACATGTACGATCAAGATTTTTGGGTAAGTGATAATGTAAGCCCGCATTAGAAATAAAAGGAACACTAAATACAAGTTTAAGTGTGACAAACAAATTTACAAATTTCGCAATTAATCCTTTCGGGAATTTTACAATCAATTTTAAATATATTGAAATAACTTGATAATAATAATTTTCCAATTGGTATACATTATGAAGAATGGATAATTATTAATTTTAGTAAATAACAAAAAAAAATTTTTTTTGTAGCCTCTATTAGAATGGCTTCAATCTTATAACCCAAAAAAATGACAAGTCAACAAACATTTTGATGACCCTTAGATACAGGTATATTTAGAAGCTTTTGTTTAGGATATAAATTTAAAAAACTACATTAAGTAGATATAGTTGTTTGGGATAAGGCTTTAATGACCTTGAAAAAAGCTTTGGAAATCGTCGACAAAACAAACATGGGTGTAAGATCTTAATAATCAACGATACTAAGAATTACTTTTTTTTACAAAAAAACTTTGAAATAAAGGAATTCAATAACAACAGTCATTGCGTAAATAAAAAATTAGCTTTGTTATTAATATTGATTGTATATGAAACAATAGAGTCTCTAAATATTCGTGAGAAATAAAGAATTTATAACATTTCTGAAGATGTCCATGAAGATTAAGATTGTATGAATAATGCCCTTAACAAGATTATTTCAACAACTCACAATAAATTATCTTACATCTTAAGCAACGGAAGTATTAGTTTTATTGAAGGAATGAAACGTACGTATTACAATAGAGATTATGCAAACTATAAAGGTAGTGATGGCACAGATGACAATATAGATAAAAGTCTTCTAATCAAAACTCTGTATGACATGGGCTTACTAACACACAATTAAAATTTTAATTTGAAAGTAGATCATATATATCATGTAGGTGATTAATAGTGCACCCAACAATCGGTAAATAAACTGTTTGTGAAGGCACTTTAATAATTTTGAATCTTAGTCAAACTGCGTAGAAAAATTCGTGAATTATACAAATTCCCTTTATATAGACTCCAGGAGTGATACTGCACTCAACTCGTTATGTATGTACTTGAAGAAAAAGCAACAGATGGGTCTAAGTAATGGGTGACATTATCATCTGAAACTCGTTCAGTGGAACCGTAAAGCCTTTCTATAGAATCTTTTAGTCTAAAATTTAAAGGATAATTACACGTTATGACACTACAAAGTGAGTTATTGATAGGTCTTATATCAATATCTATATTGCTAAGCTGTAATATAGATAATATGTCCATACTGTAATTCGTCCATAAAAATATGACTCAATATCTTGAGTTTTATAAATGTCTGTTATGAAAATGACTACTTAATCCTCTACTTGAAATTTATTAATAGTTTTGTCATTATTTGAAATCAAATAAAATGTAAGAAGTTTTACTGAGAGAAAAACGTCGTTATGTTTTAGGGATAAGTTCATAAGCAAAAAATACTGAGCTAACACAAAGTACGTACCAGGCAGATAAGGTGTCAATGTTTTCTCTATAATTGCTAAAGAGCAAATTAATTATTTCAGATTATATTACTACTTCCTATACTTTTTGACAATTTCCTGTTCCCAAGTACATCATGAAATTTAAGAGTGGCTGCAGATCGCTGAAGCTGTGAAAGTAAGTGACATTATTACCACATTTTTGATGCGCTATCCAATGAGTTCTAGATCTATCCTTATGCTCAAGATTTGTATACATAGAAGTTTTACGATATTATGTCCCATTCAGAGGTAAGTCATTTCTTATAAATACTTCAAGAAACTTGGGATTAACTTTTTTTTAGGCATATTTTAGATTATCACTATTGGTTTATGTTTGATTAGCAGTTTCTTTTTTTCTTAATTCTTTTAAACCTCTTCTAGCATATGGGTTCACGTAAATATTTACTCGAGTTTTATATGATTAAAGTTCAATACCTTCTCGAAGCGCCATATTCCTCATGATCTTATTAAATCTTTGGCTTTCTTGCAGATTCTGTTTTTCAGCCTTACTTACACATTCTGTTTTTCAGCCTTACTTACACTTTAACTATTTAATATATTAACTACACCATTATCTAGTGCAATAGTTGCACTAAAGCTAGGAAGTAAGGGTATTAGAGGTATTGCACCGTCAGTCTAAGAAGACAGAGGTTATTTATGGTGTATTTTTACACTTTTTTTACCACCTACTTTCTCAACTGCACAACATGCCTCCTTTAAAGCTGAAATAATAAACTGTTGTGCATATTTGCTTTTAGTATATATTTCCTGTGAGGCAGCCTTAAAGTTGTATGGGACACACCTTTTACACTAGAGTGCACATTTTAAATTAAATTTCTTATCTAGCCTATTAAATACTTGACGATAACATTGTAAATAAATTATAGACAAGAAGTGTAGTTTAATCAATAAAAAAATTTGTTTGAACAAATTGCTCAATTATTTATAACAATATAGGCATTAAAGTAATTAACTTAACGCTTGTTAATTTATGTAACTGTTTTCGATTTCGATCTAAAACCTCTCAGTCTCTTTAGAAGTTGATTATCTGTAATCGTTTTTTTTTTTATTGTAAAATATTGAAAATTTGTAATAAAAAAATAACTGTCTATGATAATTTTTTTAAAAATTGCCTTTTTTGACATTAACATTTAATATTTAACAATTAAAAAAATTTACTACTTTCATTACAGTCAT
>NW_019379497.1:917392-1006444 GCF_000648655.2 Copidosoma floridanum
TATCAATCATTTAAAAAAGTTGACTACATTGGAGGGGATTGTGTAACCGCAGAAACCTCTGAACAAACATTTATTCATTTACCATGTTAAATTAAAAATATATACTAAAGAAAAAGACATGACTTATCTATAAAATAAAGTAAAGTGCTGCTTTTTTATTTTTCTTACAAGTTTCGTTCTAAAAACTAAAGTTTCTTATAAAATATCTTTATTTAGGTTTCCAAGAAACTCTGATTTCTGACATTGATTTCTTCGGTTACTGCTATCGATTAGATACTGACTCTTGAGATTAGTTTTTAATAATTTATTTAGTTAAGATTGGAGAAGTAAAAGACTTTGTAGTTTTTAGTATTTTTTACAATCAAATTTTTTCAACAACCCCTCGTTCAACTGAGAACGTAAAATAGATACATAAGCTTCCTGAATTTTTTTAAGTGGAGGTGAAATTAAATTTTCTGTTGAACAGTGTTTAGAACGAGATCTTCCAGTTATTCAGACTCAATAACAATAGTTTTAAAACTTTTTTAATTAGGTGACGTAACGTATGACTTGTTATTATAGTATGGCAGCTAGGAGAGTTTTCATAGATGACTTACTTCTACGAGAACAAGTAAATGTTTTTGATGTTTTTTTGCCTGTACAGTTTAAATCGTGATTTTACTTTTTGGTACAATTAAAAAAAAACTTATAATTATCTATTTAAGTAATTTTAATGTTATGAGACACTGTAAATGGTAGATTAACTTAAAAAATGATTCAGAAATCTTTATTACTTTAAAGTAATATTTTTGCATGAGAACGAGCTAAGTAGTTTCTTCATAAGAATTTTAAATACACATACATAGAAAATATTAGCATTTTTAATTGTTTTACCGTTATTGCACGATTACAATTAAACATTTTGCAACTTTAATTATGTAATTAATTCAAATTTTCTTGTTAATATGACCATTTTTATGTAATAAAATGTGCATATGGTATATACGAGGTGGCTGTTCCATGTCATGATGTATCTAAATGGGTGGCCAGCTCAAAATACCCCCTAGTTCTTTTGCAAAACGTAATACAGTGAGTTTTATAAACAATGACATACGTATGAATAATCAGTATATACCGTTGGGATACACAAATTATTTCATTTTGGAAATAATTGCTAATTTAGAGACAGTTTTTCTATTATTACATGCATTTAGCATGTACAACTTAATTTTTGCACTAACAGATTATGCAGCAAGATTTACACGACACTAAACAAATGCATCATTCTCTTGCATATTATGCAGTTACAACTAGGTGTAAATTCTGTGATTGATGCTAACAGATAACAGTTTTTTTTTAAAGCATTGATTTTTGGTACATGATGAATTGCTCAAAAATAATTAATTCATTTACTGCACTTATATTTTATACATATAATAACACTAGTAAATTTTTAATTGTAGTGAAAATTAAGTATTAATTAATAGTTTAATAACAACAAAACCATTGTTGAACAATTCTATATTACATTAGATGCTAGCAAAAACTCTAAATACCTGTAGTCTTGTTTTTTCATTTTACAGACTGGCCAAATTTTATTTAGTAAGCATTCTGCTTGGGCACAAAGTAATAAACTTGTTACAAGATAGTTTAAACAAATTAAAAATATTACCTTTTCAAATGTAATGTTGTATCCAGTAAGCAGTATTACATTGAATCATTTTTATGATGTGATTTGTTTACAAAATTTAATTGAAACATCAGTAAGGACCGTAAAGACAATACTCAAAAAACAGAAAAAAAAGCTTTCACTTTGTAGAGAACAAAATTTTTTTTACCAACACAGTATACTTTCATGATTCGTACTTATGTGTTTGTCCACAAAACTTACTGTATTGAGTCCTAAAAAAGAGCCAGGAATATTTTCAGCTGACGACGCTCTCAGTGCGTGAATTTCGATACATTTTTATATACTGACCTCAATATTGTCATTTCTCCAAAAAAGCTGACTTCATTAGATCTATGAAGTCGTAGTACGCTTGTTTTTAATCATATAATAGTTTTATAAAACAATTATTTAAATATTTTTTTAAGTTTCCACAGTTTAAATACTTTAAACACATTTCCTACCGTTTTTACAGCGTTAAAAGCGTTTGAATTATTAATACCAATTTTTTGAATGATTTTACGAAAAAATAAATTTTAGATTCAGATTTTGAGTTGAAATCAGTTAAAATGTATGATTGGACAATAAGTGTGAATCGTGGAGTCTATTAATGAGCTTTACAGATACGTTCAGTGAAAAAATTTATTTGATAACCTTGTACAAAAAAAAGATTATTATATATTTAAAGAGTGTGTATAGAGACTAAGAACGAATTGGATAGAATACAAAAATTCAAGAGACATGAAAAAATTAAACTGAAAGTAAGTAGAAATACTGCTTACTACATCTTTATAATAAAGTTCGGGAGAACGTACAGAACAATTAATACAAAAAAAGAACAAAAAGTGACTATCTAAGTTTCAGAAGTTTTCAATAAAAATAAAAGACAGAAGCAATTTAGAATAGTTGTAGATGTTAGTTAAAGATATCCATGATAAGAAAGAAGAAGTACGTATCAAAAATAAAAAAAAATTCTTAAAAGGCTGCACATAAAGTAAGGGATGCAGAGAAATGTGAAAGAACGTGAGACAAAGATTTTGGAAAACGGTGAATAAGTATTCACGAGGTTTACATGTAAAAAAACGACAAATGCTGAGTCACATGCACTATGAATAATGACTTAAGAAATTGAAAAGGCCTTATTCTAAACATTAAATAATTAATAAAGGGTTATAAAGAGATAAAAAATTATCTTTCTAATACCACGAAGAATTGAAAAAAATGTTTCAGAGGAGACTAAAATAAATTAATTTCTTTAGGTAACTTGCTTTCTAAGTAGAAACTTGAGAGCCAATGCATAAAACAGTACTGATGTTATAAAATAATCTTAGTAGTAAACGTGTTCTAATAAAGAAAAAAAAAATGATACGTTTTTTATAAATAGAATAGTAATTTTTCAAAAAAATAGATGTAATACAAATAAAGGTTTGCTATTTACTTACTAATAAACCGAAATAATATCTTACGTGCAATAAAACTCAATATACGTTTATGTATAAGCTCAGTATGGATTAACTAGTAAAATGAAATAAATCAAAATTAGATAAACCAACTAACTAGGATTATAAATCTTTAACAATAGTTTAATAACTTCATGACAATAATTTGAAGTCTTAATGCATGTGACACTTATGACAAGCTTTCAATTTTATATAAAAAAGTTGGCACATGACTTGCAACTATATAAATGTATTTAATAGTTACGTAAGAATTTCTGACATAGCAGTAATATGTTTAAACATTTTTTTATAAATCGATATGCTTAATCTTTATTGAAAAGAATAACAAATTAATATCCATGGAAAAATCACCTGACTCATATCTACTACTATTGTATTCCGTTTAAAAGACTGCTAAGAAAGTTACAAAAGAGTCTTACTTGTATAGAATTTCGTAGAAATTAAGTTATATACTCTTGTCACAAGATTGCGGTAAAAAATACATAATTGCAAGGACACACAAAAATGTGTCAACTTATTTTTTACTATTAGCATTATGCAGAAATTTAAAGCATTTATTTCATCTAGCAAGAAAATTCTGAGCTTTATGTAATGGGAATGCTAAAACTTAACGTCTTGGTTATGTTTTTCATCACTTTCAAGTTGATGGATGTGTGGGGATGATTTTTAAGAACAGCCCTTGAGGATAAAGTATATCTTTGATCTGTTTCTAAGTAATTTTTGTAATCAACTCATTGTGCCATATGAACAAAGTAATAAATTAAGCATCAACTTACAGTTATTTCTGACCTCAGCTCTGGCTTCCAATTCAGCTTTGATGTTAGAAGTCTTGAATGATTAAGATGTATGTAAAATGAAACGTCAACCACGTTTAAGTCTTGTTTGTATGATCTTAAAATTTCAAAATAAGCATTTCTAGCATCTGGTACATTCCCATACATTTTTAAAATTTCTATGGCATCTAAGAAAAACAAAATTTTTGATCAGTTCATAATTATTATAGAAAAATGTGACATAATTTTTTTTATTTTAAATGATGAAGCAAAAATAATTATATTTTATTAATCCACCACTTATCAATACATTAAGCGTAAAAGAGTTTTTGAGATGCGTTATTTATGCTTTCTTGAACTACCTTGAATAATTTATTAGAGATATCGACAATTACCAGAAAAAAAGTCATAAAAGAGATAAAGAAATAAACAGCTTAGGTAGTTTAAAGTGACATTTAATTTATGATTCAACTAGAGTTGATATTAGATAAAAGTCTTTCTTGACAATCCTATTTTTTGAAGAAAATGAATGTGATTCAAAAGAAGACATCTGTAGACCTTGATGGTCAAAGATTTTAAAGTATCCTCTATTACACATGTACTTCCTATTTGTTATTCATTTATTTCAAGAAAACTGTACCCTCGAAAAACACAAAAAATTTCTAATGATTGTTTCTCTTTTCTCGGTTTAGAACAATTATTCTAATTACGATGAAAATCATTATAACGTTGTGTAGGATATATTAGTCTGATACCTTTAATTTTCTGACACAAATCTGAAATAATATTTTAGATTAGAAAATTTTTTGAGAACTTTATATAAACCTGTTTATAACTCACTCATCACTGTTAACACAAATATTATAATGCATTAAAGAAATCTATTATAGTAAAAATAATATTTATTATCCTTACGTTAAAAAGCACAAAATTATTTTACAATTTTATGAAGCCTAAATGTTACTTGTATTAAAAATAAGATCATTTTGTCGCTATTGTTAATGAATGATTAATTGTCAGAAAGTAGACTCATTTGTTTTTAATTCAACGGTTTTCTCGTATCAACTTCTTTCTTTGGAGGATACGCCAATTAGTTCTTAAAGTCTTGTTATAAGTGTATAAGTCTTGGCCCTTTTTGTCTAGTTTTACGAAAAATTTTTATTACTTCAGGGCTGTTATAGAAACAAATTTATCAATGTGCTCGTTTGAGCTGATCCATACTTTACTCTGTGAGCTTTTTGTCTAGTTTTACGAAAAATTTTTATTACTTCAGGGCTGTTATAGAAACAATTTTATCAATGTGCTCGTTTGAGCTGATCCATACTTTACTCTGTGAGCTTGAGGCTCTTTCTCCGTAAGACTGTATTTTGGAACTTGAAATTATTACTTGCTCAGCTTTTAATAATGTATTTCAATTAATAACATTAAAAAGAAACTTTTGATTGGTTTTTTTCTCCTGCATCGTTTTAAAAATTACAATGTACCACACATTTAGCAGCTCCAATCAAGGCAATTGTTTCATGTAACTGTGATTTATTCACATAATATAATATTAAGCTCTACTGCAGCTAAATTTTTCAACTACTTACGGCTAGTTTGGCTTGAATTTTATGTATGTCACGCCTTTTTTCTCGCTTGAAACTACCACTTACAATAAGGTTTCACGTGTTTGTTAAGTGAAGTTTTTTAAATGGTTGATACAGTCAATTTACTTTTATACGGAAAATAGTTGACATAGTAAATTTTATGTAGTTTTAAATAGGATGCAATAAATGTCTTAATAAGTTCGAACTCTTCAGTCTTTTCTGGTAAACTATTCTTACTAAGATTTTTTTATGTCTATTTTACCATTACTATTAACCACAAAAACTTCCATGTGTCTATCCTGCGAGTACTTGATTTCTTCTTCGTATACAGTTTATTAGAAATGTTATTTTAAATTTCTTTATTTAGAAAGTACACACTAACAATTTTTGTAGTTCTCTGTAGTTTTGGCAGGAATTAATACTGAAACTAGGAGTTTCTCTAATTTAGAAAGCATTAAATGTAAAGTAATCGTTGTGGCAACACTAATAACACAACCATCCTATTATAATTCTTGATTCGTGTAAATATCGTAATAAACTCCAGATAATTTAAGCCATTTTCCTTAATTTTTCAGTTACCTATATTATCAATAATAAAATGTTGGTTTTCATAATCTTTTCTGTTATGGATCTATGAATAAGTTTCTCACTTTAACGTTTTAGTGAATTAGTGAATATTGTAAATGTAGATAATGAAGCAAGTATGTATGTATTGCGTCATGAGGTACAATTTCATCGGTCTTCCTATATGTGTTAAAAGTAATTATCGTTTATGGTTCTGAGTATGATGTTTTAACTCATCATTTTTCCAAATAAATATTTCACTGAAAAGTCAGGGCAATAAAATGTTAAAGGCTTATGTATTCTGTTATAAAATATATAATAAAGTTATTAAATAAGCTGTTACTTATTAGTAAAAAAAACATAAAATGTATATTATTCTTAATTCCTTACCCTAACCGACATACTTGTCGTTGTGCATAAATGCAAAATAACCTTAATATCACATTTTAACTTAGATCTCATAAAATATTCAAACAACAATTACTTTCAAAGTGCAATGTCAAATTAAGAAGCTGTTATAGTGGCGTAATAATTAAATTATGATACATAAGTGTCAGGTGTTATGTTAAGTGAAACTGAAAGAAATTTTTTTTGATATTTCATTCTTTTCAAAGAAAAAAGGTAAGCAATTTAAAAAAATGGCAATGTCTAAAATACATGTTGCAATAGTCAAAGTTTGATAAAAAATTAAATCGACAAATTTTTTATCTCAATAAATAATTTTTTTAAACTTTAAATACTCTCCATTTTTAATAGCATAGAAATGGAAAGTTATTGATGTATAAGGGGTGAGGCAAAAAATGACATTCGAAAATTATTCACACTTTCCACAATAAAGCTTTTTTATAAAGTTTTTTCATTCATTCGCATAATGTTTGCGTTTGCTAAGTATTTACAACAAGGTTGAGGACAAAGACGATAATAGAAAGACTTTGAATCATGTTTGATTCTAGATCATTAGCGGCACTCATCTTGCTGTTTCCAAAGATCTTAGCCCCTGGAACCAGTATCGCAGGTTACAGGATGAAACTTTTGCGTATATTATGCACTCATACACTATTGGAATATGCAAGGTGAAGTAGGAGAACCAGAACAAACAGTGTAAGGTGTTGGCGAACATTTTTATTTATTGCAAGTCTTTATCTTATCTACGAGTCAACAGTAGGTAAACTATGAGGATTCAAGAACAGTGGGGATTCTAATCCACTAACGTGTATTAATATCCTAACTGTTCTAGAATCTCCGTTATCCTAGAATCCCCATTGTCCTCGAATCCCCACTGTCCTAAGGTTCCCACTGTCCTGAAACTCCCATTAGGGTTTGCAGCCTGGCAGCCGCTCAGTCTGGCGGCCTTAAGGCTACTGCGTTGAGTCCTATTACTCTACTACCTCTTTCGCTTTACTGTGCACTTAACTGAGCAGTGGGGAGATCCCTATGGGCATTATATTACCTTCACTTTTTTCTGCGCATATTACTGCGTAGTAGCAGCAAACAGCACGTTGGTACTGTTAACGCACAGCAGTTCCGTTGCTACTCTCAGGTGTTCAACTATTCGCTCTTGCCCGCTGTCTTCGTACTGCCATTAAGTAAGTGCGTTTTGTAGTGTTGCTAGTGCCGTCGATGTTGATCTCACGTGTTGACCTTATGCTGCCATTGAGTGTCTACATTGTGGTTGTACCTGGTCGTTGTGGTTGTAGCTGGAAGATTGGCAAAAAGTCCAAGCTACGATAATGAGATAATATCGATTATTGAAGAGTCACGAGATGGGGGGTATATAGACTGAGTCAAGGGTAAATTGAAGTCAGTATCGCAATGAGCATCGACGTGTTTGGATTTAAGCTAAGTTAGACTGAAGGCAGCAACCAAGGTCCTCCTGGTATTGGTTATAAAGTCTCTGCTGATGGTCAGTATGATTTACAAAATAAAAGATTGTGCAATAGTAGCAATTTTGGAGCAGGAACTACATACTATAAATGAACATGCCAAATTTGTTTACAGGGATTTTCACAATCACTCAAATATTAAAAACAAATCAAACTACTAACCATTTAGGAGATTATAAAGATCAATTAGTGTTTGGAGGCTTTAACGAGCGAGAACTTTTAAGGGCCAAGCATTCTGATGTTTATCTTGTAGAGAAAGTTCTTAAAAAACGTGGTAATTAATTTTACGTTAAATGGTGAGGATTTGATAATTTTTACAATAGTTTGATTAACAAATCTGATATTTAATGCAAAAATAGTAAAATAAGAAAGAGAAAGTAGAGGGAGCTCTGACCAATACCCTCTCCTGTGGAAGATAACCTACCTATCATTCATTTTCACCTCCATGTTCTTTCTCTTTCTCCTTCTTTCTTTATTGATGTATATGTATACATTTTTTTATAGAAACTTATATTACAAATTTACAAATTTGAACTTACTATCGCCATGATGAACTATGAATAAAGCATACTTTGAAACTTTTTCTCTTAATTCATTATAGAAGTTTTTATTTTTTTCCATGGCCTTAGGGACGCGATCTGAAGCGAAGATTTGGATCTCATCATCGATGGTGATGATGACCTTGCACCTAAAGTAGGTATTAATTTTCTTAAGCGCTGTCACTATATATCTCCTATACTTTTTTAGCTCTCATAACTTCCTTGTTGGAAGGTAAATGTTCTTAGTGGCTCGGTTCAACCTCGTAAAGTCCATTTTCTAAAACAAATCGAAAATTTAATTATTATGTGCACCGGTTTACAGTATGTTACGTAAAAAAAGCTACTTACCTTTAAGTCAAGCTCAATCTCTTTATATATGACAAGAGTTGAGATCTTTGAACATTGCTTCGAGGAGGACTCGATGTTCTCTCTGGCTTGTTTAACACTGGAATGACTTCCACAGTCTGGTATACCTCCTTCTGTACGGCTTGTATCTGTTTCTTACTTGTAGGAGGATCCAATATGCTCTTTGACTTATCCAGCGTTGGAGTGAGCTCCACAGGCTGAAATAACTCTTGATTTTGAGATATCCCCTCTCCAGAAGCTTCCCCGACTCCAACATCCTCCATTGGCTGTTGCTCTCTGTCTTCTTCTTTTACTTTTTCGTCTTCCTGCAGTAGAATTTGTAGGAATGCTTCCTCCTCCTCATCCATTATGAGTTTATGCTCCTAGTACAGTGAATCTGTAGAGTTCAGTAGCAGATGGCGCTTATGACCTTTTGGACTTAAAGCTATTTTTTCTCTATTTTTCAGTGTTAACGTCACGATGCTTGTAATGAATGAACTTTTGCACGCATGTTATTTTAGATTTGTTAAATTAGCAATCTTCATAGCCCTGAAATCTTATTTTTGTCTTGACAACAGATATTTTTATACCTTTTGCTTTTTTAATCAACTTATCGTCTTGTACACGAATACAATACATTTTACTACAAAGACCAATAAATTCGAGCATAATTTTACCACTATAACATCCTACATTGGCTGTTGCTCTCTGTCTTCTTCTACTTTTTCGTCTTCCTACAGTAGAAATTGTAGAATTACTTCATTTTCCTCACTCATGGTGAGTTTATCCCCCCAAGGCAGTGTATCTGTAGAGTTCAGCAGCAGATCCAGAAGGAGGTATACCAGACTGTGGAAGTCATTCCAATGTTAAACAAGCCAGAGAGAACATCGAGTCCTCCTCGAAGCAATGTTCAAAGATCTCAACTCTTGTCATATATAAATAATTTTTTTAAACTTTAAATACTCTCCATTTTTAATAGCATAGAAATGGAAAGTTATTGATGTATAAGGGGTGAGGCAAAAAATGACATTCGAAAATTATTCACACTTTCCACAATAAAGCTTTTTTATAAAGTTTTTTCATTCATTCGCATAANTGTTAAACAAGCCAGAGAGAACATCGAGTCCTCCTCGAAGCAATGTTCAAAGATCTCAACTCTTGTCATATATAAAGAGATTGAGCTTGACTTAAAGGTAAGTAGCTTTTTTTACGTAACATACTGTAAACCGGTGCACATAATAATTAAATTTTCGATTTGTTTTAGAAAATGGACTTTACGAGGTTGAACCGAGCCACTAAGAACATTTACCTTCCAACAAGGAAGTTATGAGAGCTAAAAAAGTATAGGAGATATATAGTGACAGCGCTTAAGAAAATTAATACCTACTTTAGGTGCAAGGTCATCATCACCATCGATGATGAGATCCAAATCTTCGCTTCAGATCGCGTCCCTAAGGCCATGGAAAAAAATAAAAACTTCTATAATGAATTAAGAGAAAAAGTTTCAAAGTATGCTTTATTCATAGTTCATCATGGCGATAGTAAGTTCAAATTTGTAAATTTGTAATATAAGTTTCTATAAAAAAATGTATACATATACATCAATAAAGAAAGAAGGAGAAAGAGAAAGAACATGGAGGTGAAAATGAATGATAGGTAGGTTATCTTCCACAGGAGAGGGTATTGGTCAGAGCTCCCTCTACTTTCTCTTTCTTATTTTACTATTTTTGCATTAAATATCAGATTTGTTAATCAAACTATTGTAAAAATTATCAAATCCTCACCATTTAACGTAAAATTAATTACCACGTTTTTTAAGAACTTTCTCTACAAGATAAACATCAGAATGCTTGGCCCTTAAAAGTTCTCGCTCGTTAAAGCCTCCAAACACTAATTGATCTTTATAATCTCCTAAATGGTTAGTAGTTTGATTTGTTTTTAATATTTGAGTGATTGTGAAAATCCCTGTAAACAAATTTGGCATGTTCATTTATAGTATGTAGTTCCTGCTCCAAAATTGCTACTATTGCACAATCTTTTATTTTGTAAATCATACTGACCATCAGCAGAGA
Organism: Copidosoma floridanum; assembly: GCF_000648655.2. The sequence goes on from NW_019379497.1 coordinate 928,260, forward strand.
CTTTATAACCAATACCAGGAGGACCTTGGTTGCTGCCTTCAGTCTAACTTAGCTTAAATCCAAACACGTCGATGCTCATTGCGATACTGACTTCAATTTACCCTTGACTCAGTCTATATACCCCCCATCTCGTGACTCTTCAATAATCGATATTATCTCATTATCGTAGCTTAGACTTTCTGCCAATCTTCCAGCTATGAATAAACGGAGACGATCCACCAGCTCATTTGGACCGTCCCAGTGTACATAACTTACTTGTTGCGTTGGCTTTTGAATTTTGTAGTGAGGTAACAATGACACTCCCTTTTTTTATTGCCAATAAGATCAAACATCTGCAGTGATGCGAGTTATATCGGCATGTTTTTTCACAAGTAGCTCGATCAATCAAACTGTTATAGGAAATCTTATCACATTCATCCAAATTTTATTATTATCTGAATTTATTAGTGAATTTCCAAAATTGTATTTTCCTTTTTTTTCAGTGCCCATCATCATCATTATTATCACTTTGACTGACAGCAGACTCAAACATCGTATCTTCATCATCGCTGTTTTTTTTTATTCGTTTAATGAGCAGCTTTAGTGTATGAGTATTATTGAAATAATTATTAATCACGAAATGACTTCTTTTATTCCCTTTCTTTGTTTGCGTCACGATTTGTTGTAAAGGGTCGGTGATTCGTTTAAATATCTTACTAAGACTCTTTGAACCTTATCTTTTCCAAATTCCAATAATTTATATTTCTGAACGACGGCTTCTCTTACCTTCACCAGCTAGTGAAGAACGTCTTTTTGGCTCTCGTACATCTTGATGCTTTGACGTCTCAGAGTAGACCAATTAGTTTGCGCTACATATGACCTCTATTTATAGCAAAACTTTCGAAACCATTACGGTATTAGTGGTTGTCGATAACAACGGAACCATATTTATCATCATTTAAACAGTTTGAGCATGGATCTTTAAGCTGACCATAGGTCATTTCAAAATTAACGGGATCATCGTACATATGCTTTCATTTAAGTTCATCTTGACGAAATAGAGCTAGAAAATCAACGTTATCTCTCACAAGGTGCTTTAGTACTTGTGTTTATGACCGCCAAAGATAAAAGCAATCGATACTTTTATGTCTTCCTATGCAGTAGAAAGCTTTTCTATTATCCTATTTTTTGCATGCAATATCAACAAAAATTATTATTGAGTTTTGTAGTGCATCTTATGGAGACACTACTGCTTCTTGTTGACTAAAAGGAAAGTATTGCACATCATTTATAGGCTCCAAAAGCTATTTGAAGAACTTATATTTTGGTTGTTTAAGTGACTTAGAATACAGATATACATATTTTCAAATTTAAGTCTATTAGGATGTTTCATTATCGCTGATAAACTGTTTGTCTTACCACAATAAGATGTACCGCAGAAAACAGCTCCAATACTGTCAGGTAGTAAGTTACCATGTCGACTGGAGCGCTTTTTCTGTTTTACAACAGCATAAAAGTAAGAAAGGTGTAGTTTTGCCGATTGTTCTTTCAATTATATGTCTGCACTGTAGAATGGTTAGACTATAATTGACGTCTAATCCACGAAAACACTGCCTAAATTCTCTCGTAGTTGCACATTTTTAGACCTGCAAACTATAAATACGATAACTTCCTTCTCTAGAGCTCAGTCATGGTTCAACCTCCGTAGAGTAATGATCATACATAAGAAAGGACATGGTCTCTTGAATAAGATTATAAACACTTTACCCGCTGAACTTTACATACAAGGCTATCAGTACTGCGGATCAGGTACTAAACTTGTGAAACATCTTGCCAAAAGTGATTCGAATATAAATTCACTAGACGAAGCGTGCAACGAACACAATATAGCTTTTTCTTAGAAACAAGAAAACATCCAAGCTAGAAACTCAGCAGATAGAGTCTTTAGCCGAGAAAGCTTGGCAAAGAGTCAAAGCCGGAAATTCAAGTATTAGGGAAAAAGCAGCGGCTCTAGCTATTGCGAGTACCATGAGGCTCAAAAGTTGGTTAGATATGGGTGTTAAAAATAAGAAGAGACCGTGCACTGCCTGGCGTACATCCATTGAAACAGCATCATGGAAAATAAGTATCAAGAGCAGAGATGCACACAAGGTTATTACTTCAGCTTTGGAGGGGGCACGCAGTGCAGTTAAGAAAGCAGGTAGTAAGAAAAGGGTAAAAATACTACGTATCTTACCTCTTTTTTCTCAAACTAGCAGTGTATTACCTCTTATACCCTCATTTACTGGTTTGAGTGCAACCGGAGCTCTAGCTTATGGTGTTGTTGGTATATAAGAAAGTATCAATGCTAGTAAGGCTGCTAAGCATCAGCTGCAAGGAAGCCAAAAATACAATAAAAATATGGAGGCTATTGCACTTGGAAAAGGTCTCAAACTTTGATCGTATAAAACTAGATTAGGTATCCACTTGAAGCTATATGCTAAAAGTGGTTAAAAAAAAAATTAATGAAATAACAATTTCTGATCGAGCTTTAACTAACATTGATTTGAAAATTTACTTAAATATGCTAAAAAAATGAAAAATTCCCAATTTTCGTAGAATATTCATGCTAAACAACTTACCTCAAAATGGGTTACGATATTGTAAGATTGCTATTGTTAATCTTAACGATAAAGATGGACCTGGAATTCATTGGGTAGCGTATTGAAAATGTGGTGATAATGTTACGTACTTTGACAGCTTTGGCGATCTGCAGCCACCTTTGGATTAAATGCTGTACTTGGGAGTTAACAAGGTTAACCTTGTATTAGGTTATACTTAAGTATAAAAATCAAAAGTGTCAAGACTTTAATTCTTTTAACTGTGGTCATAAGTGCTTGCTATTCTTATCAAGGAGAGTGTCAAAAAAAACATAAGGGAGTGTTATAATCAGAAATCAATTATTCATCTTCAGCAGTCATAGAAGAAACATTGACTTCAGTCTGTCTGGTACTTCTTCTGTATCAGAAGCGCAGTAATTTGTACCTATCGAATTATTCCAAAAACATTACTACGTTCATGACTTAGTAGAACTCCTTACATTTAATTAGATTTTAAATATTGACGAAGGTAATAATAAATTTTAAGTAAGTGATTAAGTGGTCGTTTTTCCAACAAGTAGCTACGAAATTTGAGATATCAAGTCATTTTTAGTAAAAGAATTACAGCCTAACGATAAAACTATTGATATTAAACCCGTCAATAACACACTTTGTAGTGTAATTATCTGTAGCCATACGATTGATTTCAGACCAAAAAATTTTATAGGCCGTCTCTTGGGTTTCACTGAATGAATTTTCGAAGATAACGTCACCCATAACTCAAACTTACCTGTGGCTTTTCTCAAAGTAAACGCATTACGAGTTGAGTGCAACATAATGATTGCACTACTAGAGCCTATATAAATAGAAAAAAGGTTTATACAATTAACGAATTTTTTCCAGCCGTCCGACTAGGATATAAAGGTATTGAAGGTCCTTTACAAATAATTTATTTACCGATTGTTGAGTGTACTATAGGTCATATACAATCACGTATAGTTGACCAGGATGGTAAATTAGTCGTCAATACTTGTGGAAAAGTCATAACAATAAGGTTGCTCATAAGACTCTCACAATAATAGGAATAGTAAACAATTATAAAAGGTATGAAAGCAGCTCAGCATGCACTCCTGCGCTTAGTCGATAATTAGCATTCGAACCGTCAACATGGCAACGGAGAAGACAGCTAAGACGTTAAAAGCTTACGCATCAAAGCATTCAACTTTTAAGAAGTCTAGGATTAGGAATGAAAGGCCTTGGTGGAAACTAACATGTAAATTCTTATTTTGTTGTATTAAGCATGTAAGAGATTCTAAGCATTCAGTCACCTGTCATCTTTGACGAGTCTATTGCACACTATGAGATCCATGCTCATTAACCGTATGCATCTGCAACTTATAATAATAGTGATGAAATCCGTCTATCGATTCAACATCAAGACCTGTGTCTGCTTCTATCACGCAATTTTCTTCACATTCATAGAATCTTAGTAAAATTAGATGGTAATACATTAACAGCAAGTACTTAATTGCCGAACTACGCCATCTGCCATTCATTCAAAGAAATTAAATATGAGATAAATGCTACAGAGATAGATTAATGAAAAAATGTGGGTCTGACGACCCTTATGAAATATTTGCTCACACTTAGTCCTGATCAGGATCTAATGATTAAAGATGCTGGTTGGCTTAGAATTTTCGATAAAACAACTCTAACTAATATTAACGGCTACTTTAATGTCTTGATTCCTCTGAATATGATGTTATGTTTCGCTGCAGACTATCACAAGATTGTGGTTAACGCAAAACATGAACTCATACTCATCAGATCAAGAACTGATTTAAATGCAGTCATTTAATCACAGATAGTGGCTAATGGTTACGCTCACGTAGTACGAGTCTGGGGAGAGTTCAAGATAGAAATATTGAAACTCAAATGTCACATGTCTTATGTAATGATATCAGATTCTCATAGAATTCGACTGCTTCATTATTTACAGAAAGATGAGTTTATATCAATGAGTTTCTGAAATTGGCAGCTCTATGAATATCCACTTTTGCCCACAACATCAAAAAATATTTGGACGGTCAAAACGTCCAATCAGTTGGAAAAACCAAGAGGTAAGACTGTAAAGGCTTGTGTCTAGCTCTCTTAACATCATTCGTCTTGTGAAAAACGTGAAAAACGTGAGGAGAGCGAAGTGTCACAAAAAAAAGTCTGAAGACAAATCTAAATATGAAAAAATTGTGGTACTTTTTAAAAAGCTATTCATATATCACACAAGCCAACCATAATAAGACAAAGTCAGAGTATGAGAAAGAAAGAGTAAGATAGAATATACAAAGAGTGTGTATAGTTTGTTGACAGGTATGTGAAGTGAACTGAACAGAAAAAGAAAAAGGAATCAGAAAAAAGTAATGAAAAATAGTGATCCATTAGGAAGGAGAACATTAAGTTCCAAAAAAGGTCCTACTCACTTAAGGCTAATGGATTACGTAGTTAAAATGCAAGGTTTTAAACAGCCTGTTGACGATTTAGTTCTCAAGGAGTTAGCTATACTACCACCTCATTATGATGGTGAACCTATCGTATTTCTCTTCAAAGAGACGCTTCCGTGGAAACGACCCTCAGACCAATACAAAAGAGAAGACTTATGGTTGGAATGCTGGTTCCAAGGTATACCGTGGGAGTCGAAAAATTTTTCGAACAATGCTATCGGACCAATTTTTCGAGAACACCCACACAACGCTAGAAAAGTGCACATATTTGGCTCATTGAGGAAACAATAGTTGGAACGATTCAAATTTATTGTTCATGAAATTACTAATTTGGGCTATCGTCTAACTAATAGAATAAAACGAGCCACTGTATGCTCGTATCACAATGGGATGTACAAGGCCAACTGTGCACATCACAACGTTAGACTGTACAAAAGGTTTCTCCTATATTTGCTTAAGTCCATGGAATGGATGCAAATGACATTTATAAAAATAAAATTTTTTTCTCTTTTTTTTAAACTATTGTGTTAAATAAGAAGTTTTTAATAAAGTTTTAATTTTCTTAATAATTTTTACCATTTAATTATATGTATAACCTTTTTTTTATGACTACGCCTGAGAGTAGCAAGGTCGGCAGCAGAACTTCTATGCATCAACAGCACCTACGTGCTGTTTGTCGCTACTGTACAGTAATGTACGCAGAAAAAAGTGGAGGTATTAGAGTGCTCGTTGGGACCCCCCACTGCACAGTAACGCGTGCAGTAAAGCGAAAGAGGTTGTAGGTTAATAGAGCTCAACGCAGTAGCACTTTTAACGTAGCAGTGCTGTGGACGCCAGGCTGAGTGGTCGCTATACTGCGAGGTTCTAGGACAATAGGTATTCTAGGAGAGTGGAGATTTTCGTTCACGTTAGTCGATTAGAATCGTCACTGTCCTATAATCCCCACTGTCCTGGAATACCTATAGTTTACCTACTGTCAAGGCATCCAAATTTTTCTTGTAATTCATTTATTTTTATTTAACTCAGATCTCCGTAAATTATTAATGATAAACAAATTATGAATCAGTGATCCATCAGGCATAAAGCAGAGTATGGCGTACAAAAGTATTAAACACTTTTTAAAGTTAGGATTCTTACAAAGCATATCGTATGCCAAAATAATATCCTATGGCACCATTATCTATAGCAAAGGTTGTTGGTACACCCATACTATTATTTCCTACTAACGTCTTATTTTTTCCTTTAATCTTGCTGTAAATGTCAGTTTTTCAAATTATACTTCTATAGGCATGTAATGCTCTACAGAGTCAATCAACGATTTTAGAGTAGTGACCTTGAGAATAAGTGTAACGGAAGTGGATTTTGCTTGATTCTTCTCCCTTCGTCCCACCCTTCTTGACGTACTCCCGGTCCCCCTACATGACATAATTCCACCATACCACACCGCAAAACCGTATGGCACCACACTACAGCAGGCATTTTAACAAACATTTCTTCTTCTTTTAACCAAATAAAAAGAAGAAAAAAAAAAAAAGAATACAAAAACAGTTTCGACATAGATTTGAACCCCCGACCTTCTGACCTCTTGCACACTGGCCAAGGCCCTTACCCACTCTGCTATGAACATACCCAGCAACGAAAAATCAATAATTTCGTTTAATCGTACAGTTTATAACGTGTTACGTGTTTTTCCGTGTTACAGACTTGTCAATGCTTGTTTAGTAAGTATTCTTCTTGTGCAAAAAGTAATAAAATTGTGACAATATATTATAATAAGACGTCCATTGTCAGTTGGTAAATAACACGAGTAATAAAAAATTATTTACAATACAAATTGTGGTAAATATAATATAAGAAAATTAAGTTAATGTATAACATACTTTTTAACCTGAGGGAAGGGATGTAAAACCGTAATGCCATCAGAGATTCAAGCTTAGTTGCTTTTATACCTTGCACATACATTAATGATATAGTATATGCACGTAATACGATAAAATAAGAATCGCAATCAGTTCCTTGTAAGACGCACATAAGTAGCTCATGTTTTCCTAATACTATAAATGAAAGGAGCCCTTAAAACATGTATGTGTTGCGATAGTAGAGATGAATCCTTTTTTTTCTCTGTGTCTCTTTTGTGTTCTGCCATTCTTAATTGTACAGCTCTCAATGTTTGACTGACATAACAGCAGTTGCAATTCTCACATGGTATGTGGTAAACGGCATTATTTTTATCGAGTGGCTCAGTTACATCTTTTCTATGTAAAAGTAATTGTTTAAACTGTATATAAGACCAAAATAAAGCTTCTCACAATAATATGTAATAGAAACGTGCAAGTGGGGAATATATGGTTATGATAAGATTAGTTTATAGTTATAATTATTTCTATTGCAATAGTCAATCATATTCATCTTTTCAGAGGTATTTATTCTTTTGTTTAAGAATTTATCAATAAATTTTTCAGGATAATTTTTAGCTAGTAAAAATGTATTGAATAATTTTAAATTATCGTTATAGAATTAAGTGTCTGCTAATTTAATGGAAAAGTCTTGATTTCCAAAGTCTTAATTTTTTCACTTAGTTTGCGTTTATTGTAATTACTAAAATTTGTACTGTAAAGAACTTTTTATTTATATTACTCATCAATTTTTGTACCTGGTGAGGGCTGGGACATTGTCCAAATGGCCAAAATGTCGTTTTGTTTTCTAATAAATACAACATTTGATAGTACCATCATTGGACCTTGTTTTAAATTGTTACAAGACAATTTTAACAAACCAATACCAATTTTTCAAACATACTGTTGTATTTAGTAAGCAGTATTGTATTAAACTATTTTTATGATGTGATTTGTTACAATATTTCATTTAAACAGAAATAAGAACAATTAAGACATTGCTTAAAAAACAGAGAAAAAAGCTATTACTTTACAGAGAAAAAAATTTTTTTTGCCGACACAGTATACTTCAACGACTTAGACTTTTGTGTTTGTCTACAAAACTTACTGTATTAAGTCTTAAAATAGAGCTAGGAATATTTATAGCTGACCACGCTCTCAATGCGTAAAATTTAATACATTTATTTATACTCACCTTAAAATTGTCATATCACAAAAAGCAAAAAACAAAAAAAAAAAAAAACTGTCTTCATTACATCTTTAAAGTCACAATACGTTCGATTTTAATCATACAATAATTGTTTAACACAATTATTTAAGTATTTTTTTAAGTTTCTATAGGTAAAATACTTATAAAAAAATTACTTAGCTCGTATTCATGCATAACTGTAATTTTTGACTGATTGAGCATTATGTAAAAAATGTATTTTAGAATTTTTGCACAACTTATCTTAATACTAAGATTTGAAGCCTAATAAAAATAGGTGTTGGAGCTCTTTACATTGATGAGAAGCCAAGAAATGATAGAAAAAGCTTGGAAAATCGCCGTTGTTAGATCTTTTTGCACCAAATTTTGCAATATCTCAGGCTTTTATCAAAACTTTTCTTAAATTCTTGATTAATTACATTTTGAGTCATTATGTTTATCTCTTTTAGTAGTTTATTTGTTCAAATACATTTTCTTCCGTTTTTGTAGTGCTATAGGCATGTTAATTGTTCATACACATTTTTTAAACAGTTTTACGAAAAAATAAGTTTTAGATTTTAGAGGGAAAAAAAAAAAGTTTTCAAATAGATTTGAATCCCCTTTTTCCAACTTCCCACCCCTTGCACACTGGCTAAAGCCCTCATCCACTCTGCTATCAACAGGCCCGACAATAAAAAATCAATTACTTCATTTTATCCTATAGTCTGTACCTTTTTTTAAATGTAAATTCTTATTTACTGTGTAATAATGTAGTTGATTTACTTGTACATTTAATAAACAAACAACATATTTAATGAAATATGTATTTTTTTGCTACATGATTTTTTCATAAATTTAGAAATTAGTATATATTAGCAGAGCAGCTTTCTTATATAATAATGAACATTTAATAATATATCATTATTTGTTACTTTTTAAATAATTAAATAATTGCTTATACAATTTTTCCCATTGATTTGTAAGTTTAACATTAAAAAAAAAGTTTTGCTTACTTAATGAGCACAATAATTAATAAAAATTGCGTTTTTTTCTATCACAAAATTTAGAGAGGTGAGAGGAGTGCAAATATATGCAGCAAAGATGGAAGTCATTTTCCTTATATGGATGAGCTTACATACATGCTTTTACGTATACTTGACCCCTTTATTTTTGTGTTGTTAAAAAAAAAAATTTTAGATTAATTTGAAAATAAAACAGATTTATCTCAAAGTAATCTTTCGTACAATGGACTAGGAATAAATGTATGAGCATATGTTATGAATATGAGTGGGTCGTCACAGATGTTATCAGCGTAGACAGTAGTAAATTGTTTTGAAACTATCAGAAGATTCAATGAAAACGCAGTCTTGTACTATCCAGCCCCCATACTGTTTATATTGTATTACGGCAAAATACATTGTTTATAATTGTTTAATTATTAAAAATAAAAATTTTTGTTAAAACCACACCCAATCATTGTAGGTATACAGATTCTAAGAAAAATTGCAACCTTTGTACACAAAATCGTTTTATAGAAGGTATATTTATATTTATAGTTATATCATCTGCCATGTTATTTTATAGAAGTATAACTTCTTATTTAGACACCCAAGCATTCACTGTCCATTGGTTTTCTCACCTTCTTCGCCACAGATCACTGGTTTCGCATTTTTACATAAAAAAAATTAAATGTATTGGCTCAACGTTTAAAGTAAGGTCAAACAACAAACTTTTAAGACAGGATCCGAAGATTAAGTTGTTAAGTTAATACTTTGTTACTTCATAAAATGTGTCACTGGTGTGAAATAACTAAGTTTTTAGAATGCGTAATCAATATTTTAGTCTTTGGTCATGAAAAAATTAAAATGTTATAAGCAGTAGGAATCAAAGTTATTAGTGAAAGCCCTTTCGTTAAGAACTACATTTTCAACACTTTGAAACTTTGGTGCTCATAAGTTGTGTATTTAAACACGCTTTTTTTAACATTAAAAAAAACTAATGAAGGACAAATTAATTCTATAGTTGATTGGACATTCAAGTGATCTTACGTAGTTTTCTGACTTTAGATCTGCCTTGGTATCTTTTGGGAGAATTATTGTACTGATAATAATTTTTGTTAATTACTTAGTTAAATCATTTTAGCTACAGTAATAAATAAAGTAAGTTAATAATACATCTTATACCTTGGTAATAAGAAACTGTTGTCAGTGGTGCACTACGAACTAGTAGTATTTTATAAATAACTGTAGCAGTAGTTTTTCAGCCTAATATTTGTAGCTGTACTAAAAAAATTTTTTAACTGTTACCATGGGTACAACTCCCACAGTTTTGGCACTCTGTATGAAAGCAGCATGTACCAGTATTATTGGACACCATTTTGCTAGTAGTAGTGCAAAGAGTACACAAAAATTATTTATAACATGATCGAAAACTACAAAAGTATTTTAAGAAAAGAGATTAAAAAATGTACATCAAACCAGTAAACAATAAAAGCAATTAAATCAGTAAAATACAATTAGTTTGATCCAGAATTTTTATCTAGATGGCTGTTTTGCTCTGTCAATCGTTTGCCAATGAAAGGTAGTATCTGGGTAAACGCTGCTGTTTTTTTTGAGAGGGCTGTACCTGGGACTTTAAGCAGTTTATCACATATTTGGCCTCTGTGGGAAGGAAACATTAGGTGCTCCTACTAAAGGCTGGCTTATGTAAGTGAGCTGCAGAGTAAACATCCACACTGTCTTACAATAGAACATCTAAAAAAGGCATTACAATAAACGATGGGAACTAGAAACTTCCCTAGTGGATGCGCAACATAAGACGCGCTGGTGACGAAAGAAATAGAGGAAGCCCTTATCAATGGTTTACTTGCGAAGGCTCTGGCTTGAACTTCTAATGCAAAAGTGGATCTAAGACTTCTCGGAGAAAAGTCTTGCCAGTTTATAAAACATTAAGTGTATATAGCAAGGATATTCATAGTAAAAAAACATGATAAAGCAGACTGCAAGTCCTGCAGTAGGAAGGGTTACATACTTTCTTCTATTGTGCATGAAAACAGTCTGTAAGAAAAAAACAATAGCCTCAAAACCCTATTTGTTGTACTGTACTTTTTAGTTTTGATAAATGGTAGGTGAAGTCTATATAAGACAGCTTAAAAAGAGAAGTCTGTCACAAAGACCTCTATCGCTAAGGTGAGTCTCGATAGAGTGTTAAAATAGCACTGAGAAGAATAAATCTTGCGCTAAAAAAAGATAGAAAACTTTCTTATTAAATACAATATAGATAATAATAGAAAAATTTAAAAATTCTAGTGTGCCTGTGGCAACGACATCGTGCCAATATCTTATGTTTTATATTATTGAATTTCTTTTTCACCATATGTAATATCTTACAAATCGTGATTATTTAGGAGAAAAGTGAGGAATCTATTTACAAAGCTCCGTTGGATAACTCATTTTGTACAAATTATTGTAAAAAAAAAAAAAAAAAAAAAAAAAAAAAAAAAAAAAAAAAAAAAAAANTTTTGATATATGTGAATCTATTATTGTTAATACTTCGTCGGGTTAAAATTTCATCTAATTCTTTTCTTAGTTCATGACTATAGTGATAGACAAAGCCATTACAAATTATACTAAATTCGAAACCTTTGACAACTTGAAACAAAATTTTCTTGTTCATGTTTATATTGCTGTAGTTATAATTTTGGCTTAAGGATAATATACAAGTAACTTTCTGTGGTATGTTAATATCAGTTAAGTTGATGACTTTATCGGTATAATCTGTATTCCTACAAACATTAAATATTTTATTTTTATTAACATTTTCAACAAGCTTTTTTTTTTAATATTTATAATTTTTTCTTTTATTTATTCTCTCCAAATATAAACTGACTCGTATTAACTATAAGCCGTATTGTAACATTAACTACTACACGGAGTGGGAATCCATGGTTTGACACATACAGGTTACCTCGCTTTCAGTGCATGTGGTCTCCCTTGCGTTAAAATCACGAAGCTGTAGCGCTCAACGCCAGCAAATGATCGCGTTTGGGCCACGAAGTATAACATGTGATCAAGCCAACGAGCATACGGCTGCGAGGCAAGAGCCATAGTAGCCTAAACGCCTAGACTATACCTGAGCTGAAAACGCAAGGAGCATAACGGGTCTGACGCGCAGAGTCTCTTGCGATTTGTGCATCAGCTGACGATTGGCAACAGTGGTTTCCTTCAGAACATCCACTTGCTCGATTTTTAAAAATTTTAGTGAGATTTTGGGATTACATCCACAATGAAACATCACTTGATTTTCTTGGGTAAGAATTTCTTATTTATGTACTAGTCAATAATCCGTCTCGTCATGGAGACCTTTTTAGGACTGTAAATACATTGACGTATTAAATAGCTTAATATACATATAATATAAAATAAAATAAGGGTAAAGATACAATACGTGTACTACCTCTCACTTTTTTACGCAAAAACCTCACGCACTATAAGCCAACAGTTTTATTTCATACGAAAACATTGTTAGAAATAAAGGAAAGAGACTTTCACGATAATAAACTGTAGGTAAACTGTTCACACTGATGGACTAACAGGCAGTGAGATTACAAGCTACGCGGTCTTCATGCACATGTATACATTAGCAGTCAAGTTTGATTATCTAACTATTAGTAAAATTGTGTATAAATGTGTGGGCAGAGATATAGTTACAAGGAGTATATAAGTACAGTTTAATACTTATGTGTTAGTTTCGATTTGAAGTACTTTTATTCGGTTGCTTCTTTTGAAATCCAGATACGGTATATCTGCACGTATCAGATAATTTATCAAAGTCATTTTTTCTATTGATGTTATGGTCAAAGTTAAAAATGTTTAACGTTTTTAAAATTTCTCTTTGTAATTAATTTCATTTGGGACCTATAATTTTGATATTTTTGTCATTTATGCTAATATTAAAGTCAAACCTGTGCTTATCTTCTCTTGCATGTAGAAAAAAGGCTGATTTTTCAGACTTATTTTTTTATAGTCCTTGTTTTTTTAATCTGGTAGTAAGTTTTCGTGAACTTTAGCATTTATAGATTTTGTTACATTTTTAACATTCAATACAGTATAAATCATGTGTTCTTTTTCCTGTGTCTAAGGTATCTTTTCTTCATCTTATAATTGAAAATAATATGTTATCAGTACTGCTTATTCTACTGAAATTCTTGGATTTCAAGAAATTATTGCATGTAGAATCAATAATTAAGTTATATGGCATGATTAGAATTAGTTCTTTAGGTCAATAAATGAAATTTTGTCCATTCCCATAACTATGAAATTATTTTTTAGATCTCTTATTTATTATTTTTGTAACAAGGTCTTTCAGTTAATAGTTTTTTAGACAACACACATCGCATACACAGAATGTTCTTAGTTCTGAATCCACTATCATAGAGTTCATAAGTTCTGTCAATCATATTTATATCTATGCCTTTTTTTACTGACATCCAGTGGTGTGTGTGGTAATTTTTTACACGGCTAGTACTGCTAGATTATTTGTACTTATTAAGGGAGCAAGTTTTGTTGTTATGTCTAACGATAAATGTCTCTAGAAAGGGTAAAGTGTTGTGAGCTTTGTTCTGAACTTAAAATCGTATGAAACTATTGTTACTGTTTAATTTATCTAAAATATCGTGAATTTGTGATTATATGACCATAGCTAAGATGTTAATTAAATAACGTTTGTATAGCAAAATATCATGTGATTTTTTAGATAGTACATTCTTTTAAGCCTGTTCCAAAACTATATCAGCAAACACTGAGCTCCCACATCCACCCATAGGACATCCTATGTTTTGGTGAAAAAAATTTTTATTAAACCGAAAACATGTCAAGGCAAGCAACAGCTCGACACCTTTCGGAAATTCGTTCAGAGACATGACAACATAATTATGTAAATACTTTACTTATTTTTTAAACCTCTAATGATAAGATCGTGGGGTAGGTTGGTATATAAAGATACAACATCAAAAGAGACGAGACAGAGCTCTTCAGGTATTTCAATATTCAAAAGACATTTTTTCGTATCATAAGAAATTTTGACAGTAAGTTTAGGTTTCGGAATGTGTTTTGTTATTAATTCAGTGATAAATTTATTTAGGAAATGAGTAGGTGAACCTAGTGATAAGACAACAAGTCTGGCTAGTATGTTATCTTTGTGTAGTCTTAAAGTTTTATATGCCCTCCACAAAGAAGTGTTGTCAACCATAGAGACACATTTCTTTGGTTTATATACATCATCAAAAATATTCTATAATCCCAATTTTTTAACAATGTTTCAACTGAACTTTTCATGTCAGCTTCAGGGTTGACATGAAGTTTATTGTATTGTGGTTAGTCAATCAAACTTGCTTTAACTTTTTAATATATTTAGATGTATAAATTGTAACAACAGCACCATCTCTATCAGATTAAGTTACTTAAAGGTTATGATTATCTTTTAAACAACGTTTTTTGAGAGCGATATTGTTTTGTATTTGTTTGTTGATATATGTGAATCTATTATTGTTAATACTTCGTCGGGTTAAAATTTCATCTAATTCTTTTCTTAGTTCATGACTATAGTGATAGACAAAGCCATTACAAATTATACTAAATTCGAAACCTTTGACAACTTGAAACAAAATTTTCTTGTTCATGTTTATATTGCTGTAGTTATAATTTTGGCTTAAGGATAATATACAAGTAACTTTCTGTGGTATGTTAATATCAGTTAAGTTGATGACTTTATCGGTATAATCTGTATTCCTACAAACATTAAATATTTTATTTTTATTAACATTTTCAACAAGCTTTTTTTGTCTAAAACAGTGATTAGTATTATGATTATTTTGATTATGAAAGCGTTAGTATTTTTTGTGTTTAGGATTATTAATGATATCAAACTTTTTTAATAACTTCTTATTTTGTTTTTAAAATAAAAATTGTCTTTGTAGTAAAAGAAACTATTGAGATTATAAATGATTTATTTTGGCTAAAATAGCTCTAATGAAAAAATCAGTTTATTTTTTTCACTCTTTAAAGAATTTATATATCTGTGTATATCGTCAATTTTAATATTGAACATTCTTTTTAAGCATTAGTGGTGTAGTTGATCTAGTTTTCTATTCTTTGACATTAATCAGATAGCTATACTATTGAAATATTTACATCAATGCATTAGGTGCATAGGTTATGTGTCGTGATATCTACAGCATAGTAAGTATACTATCTGGTTGTAAGTTAACGTTTGATTCCTAAAGTTTTTATCAAGTTTCAAACAACTGTTTTTTAGACCTTTTTTGCATAATTAATGTGAAACATGCGCTATTTGTTTGCAAGTATAGGTGTCTGGGTGTAAAAGTTTTTTTTCCGTCTCCTCAAGGCTGAGAAATTTTTGGTCATTATACCTTGTGTTTTTATGTAGTGATATGTTAGTAGTAGTCACTGTTGGTGTGAGTATGCGTGACGCTCTTACGTGGCAAAGGGATATTATAGAAGTAAAGCGTTGTGTGTTCGTAAATACAACAGCAGAAAGAAGCACAATAAAACGAACATCTTAAGTATGTTTACATTAATTGGAAAGTGCTACTGTAGAAACAATAAGGTCATCTACAAGAGAGAGAAACAGTTATTTTATTCCGAGAGCACGCCAGTACTCATCCGTAAGGCTGATGGCGCACTCCCTGCTTGGCTACCTAGCGAGTAGAGTCTGAAGTGCGAGAGATATGAAATGCCACATCACTCCTCTTCCAGTCACGATGATGGTGTTACTGCGAGGAATTGACGATATGAGATATTAAGTCAAGGGTGTGAAGGCATAAAAGGAAGAAAGAGATTTAAGAGTCTAGTGAGATCTCCGGATCTTCCACGCTCTGTTACAAGATATACGGGGCCTGTTGCTGTGCGTGAACGAGTTGCGTGGGTCACGTCGTCGGAGAGTAGCCGACAATTAAGAGGTTTTTGAGTGAATTGCATGGGATTAGCAGCGTTAGCGTGTACCTGGCGTGGAGGATACGGATATGCGTAAGTGTAGAGTAAGGGAGGTTGCGTTATTTGTCGTTCATCACCTCGAGGTTACCACTGTAGAAATTAAAAGGTCATCTACAAGAAAGAGAAAAAGGTGTTTTGTCCCAAGAAAATGCCAGAAGTTATCAGTAAGGCTAATAGTACGCTTCTTGCCTTAGACACGAGAAAGGTGTGGGCTTAGACTGACTCATACGTGCTTATACAGTAATCGAGTGGGTATTATGCCGCTTGACGGGAGGGAACTACTAGGGGCTTGGCCACCTCGCAAGTAGAGCCTTAAGCGTAAAAGATGTGGAAAGCCACATGACTTATTCATAACTTCTACTTGCTCGTTTTTTTAGTGTTTCAATATTATAGAAGTTTAACATCACCAATACAATACCACTTGGTTTTCTTAAGGAGCACATGTTTATTTAAGTACTTGTCAATATTGCATTACGAGATAAAGATCTTTTGAAGACTGTTGACACATTGACATATATACTAGCTTATCATACATACAATATGAAATAAAATAAGAGTAAAGATACAACATGTGTCGTACCTCTCACTTTTTTACGCAAAAACCTCACGCACAATAAATCAACAGTTTTATTTTATACAGAAACCGTACTATAATTAAAGAAGTAAAAAAATTACAAATACACAATATTCTATATGAATAAAATAATTACAACAGTTTTATAAAATCCACAGTTAAAAATGGAAATGACAACTCCGTACCGTTTTTAGACATGTTAATCATAATAAAAAAAAAACTTTCTCCTTTGATTGGTACAAAAAACCTAGCAGTACCAACCGTGTAAAAAATGACCACACACACCACTGGATGTCAGTAAAAAAAGGCATAGATATAAATATGATTGACAGAACTTATGAACTCTATGATAGTGAATTCAGAACTAAGAACATTCTGTGTATGCGATGTGTGTTGTCTGAAAACTGTTATCTGAAAGACCTTGTTACAAAAATAATAAACAATAGATTTAAAAAATAATTTCATAGTAATGGGAATGGACAAAATTTCATTTATTGACCTAAAAAACTAATTCTAATCATACCATATAACTTGATTAATGATTCTACATGCAATAATTTCTTGAAATCCAAGAATTTCAGTGAAATAAGCAGTACTGATAACATATTATTTTCAATTATAAGATAAAGAAGAGATACCTTAGACACAGAAAAAAGATGATGTATACTTCATTGAAGTTCACGAAAACTTACTACCAGATTAAAAGAACAAAGACTATAAAAAAATAAGTCTGAAAAATCAGCCTTTTTTCTACATGCACGAGAAGATAAGCACAGGTTTGACTTTAATATTAGCATAAATAACAAAAATATCAAGATTATAGGTCCCAAATAAAATTAATTACAAAGAGAAATTTTAAAAACGTTAAACATTTTTAACTTTGACCATAACATCAATAGAAAAAATGACTTTGATAAATTATCTGGTACGTGCAGATATACCGTATCTGGATTTCAAAAGAAGCAACCGAATAAAAGTACTTCAAATCGAAACTAACACATAAGTATTAAACTGTACTTATATACTCCTTGTAACTATATCTCTGCCCACACATTTATACACAATTTCACTAATAGTTAGATAATCAAACTTGACTGCTAATGTATACATGTGCATAAAGACCTCGTAGCTTGCAATCTCATTGCCTGTTAGTCCATCAGTGTGAACAGTTTACCTACAGTTTATCATCGTGAAAGTCTCTTTCCTTTATTTCTCACAATGTTTTCGTATAAAATAAAACTGTTGGCTTATAGTGCGTGAGGTTTTTGCGCAAAAAAGGAAGAGGTATGACACCTATTGTATTTTTACCCTAATTTTATTTTATATTATATGTATATTAAGCTATTTAATACGTCAATGTATTTACAGTCCTAAAAAGGTCTCCATGACGAGACGGATTATTGACTAGTACATAAATAAGAAATTCTTACCCAAGAAAATCAAGTGATGTTTCATTGTGGATGTAATCCCAAAATCTCACTAAAATTTTTAAAAATCGAGCAAGTGGATGTTCTGAAGGAAACCACTGTTGCCANAATAATAATAATAATAATCATACTAGTTATTATTATCAAAATCATAATGATGACGATGAGAAGTATAAAAGTTAGCATCTAAGTAATGATATTAATTACTGTAGTAATAATAAAGATGTTAATAGTTTTTGAGTCATTTTTTATCAAATTTTTTTCAAATACGTTTACAAACGTAGTTGCTACTATCTTTATGGGATATATAATGTGGATTAGAGGGCATTTGGCTTTTAAATTATAATTGATTAATTGTGTATCTCTTAATAACAACTTTTTTTTATTTTATTTATTTTGTTATTATCCTCAAACATTTTTTTCAATATATATATTTGTATGTCATTATATTTCTCTGAAAATTTTTCATGAATATTGTATAATGAATTCAAAAACAGTTCAACATGAAAAAGTTCGTAGATTTTATAAAAGTTTGTCCAATGATATACTTCTTTTTTCAAATGAACAGCCTACTAAAATAAGTGTATCATTGTTTTGATTAAACAAGTACTAATGGATTTCTCTTGTATATTTATCCTTCATTCCTTCTACAATAAAACATTCCTTTAATAAGATGATACAGTCCCTTAAGAAAAAGCCTCCTGTGATGATTGTAATAGCTGAAGGAGAGGCAAAGCTCCATACGTGAGATGGAGTTCAAAAGACAGTTAAACTCTCAGCTTCTGTATCAAGCCTGTAAAAGACAGCCACTTGTACGACACAGCAGCTGTATTGCCTCAAAAAAAAAAGGTAAGACAATTATATCATACATGAGTGATTTTTAGTTTAACAGTCTTTTTGTTTGCAAGCGGAAACCATGCGCGTGAATATGACTATTCTTAAGAGTTCTCATACTCTCTTGAATTTTAAAATGACTGATCTAGATTCAAGTAAAAAGTTTTACCTCTAACTTCAGCAAAAATAATAATTTTTACGCCACGATTATAAATTAACCACGGAAACTAAGTAAGAATTATTTTTTGCCAAGCTTTATTCAGAATTAAAAATAATTAGAATGTTTTATGGATTTGATAGTACTATCGAGATTTCTCTTTTTTTATTGTACAATAATCTTGATAATTATGTGGAAAGAGTTCAATACATACTAATTAATTACATAAAAAATTCTCATTATTCAAAGACAGCGCCTTATTTCAATCCTGAAAATTTGCTAAACAAATTTTTTTTGAAATGAAGATGAATAAGACTAACTCGTTTTCAAATGAAATTTAATGAAAGCTCTTCTGTATCTGTTAAATTACGTTTAATGTCATTAAAGTTTGTTTTCAGCTTCAAATCAAAAACTAAAAACCGTGGACTACAGTCTCACGCTTCTTCATAGGCTGCGGGACACCAGATAGTCCAACTATTTGCTTGTTTAAGAAAAATTAAAAGGAAGAAAGAAGTAGAGTGTTGAATATAATATCTAGATTAACTTACCTTTCTTTCCGCTAATTATTAATTCGGATGACCTGCACTTCCTCTTTCCGTCAATTTATAATTATTTATTTTAATATTTATTTATTTGTTATTTATTATTTTTTAATAATTTAAATTCCTTTTTCAATTAGTTTTATATCACCTTATTTGATATTACTAGTATACATATAAAATAAAACAGAAAAGGAAAAAATAGACGGAACGTCTGGTTAATCTTATAAAATTGATTATTACGTCTGCACTTGATGAGCGGCAGCGGGCTACTAACTAAAACGCCGCGCAAAGAAATGCACCTTGCACGAAGTTTTAGTTAAACTTCTTTGTCTTACTTGCTATGGGGCCGGTACTTGCTGACTTCATGTGTTTAGGCTTCATGGCTCGCTTCGGTTGTCACTTGACACTTCCAAGAGCCACGAAGTTCACAGTCAGCTTTGTTAGGCGACGACTCTCGTTGAGTATGACTCTGTAAAGAGTCTTAAAATTTTATCATTGGGAATGAAATATAACAGGATAAAATAGAATAAAAATAAAAATTTATTAATTTACGCAAGTCGTCACCTAACAGCCTCCCCTTCTTAAAACTATCACCGTCCTCGGTGAATATATTATATTATATTATTTTATTGGTTTTTTTTTTTATTTATTTTCATCTTATAAGTAAACATTTATGAGTTACATAACATTAACATTTTACAATAATTTTTATAGTAATGTAATAAAGTATTAATTTACAGAATTATTACATTTGTTTATTCGGGACTAAGAGTAAGGGAAGGAATGGACTCGTAGATATTACGTCTTCTTCCTCTCCTTGGCCACTGATTTTATGTTGTTAATTACTAGTCTATTGAGTGCATCGAGATTTGCTGACATTCCCATCTCAAGGCATAGTTTATAGTGCCAGTCGTATTTTACCAAGTTAATATTTTCCTGGCATGATGGGCAGATCTTTTTTTATTTCATTTGTGTTTTGCACAGAAGCCTGTGCACTTCAAGGTGGCATTTGGATATTAAATTCCCACACGATGAATGTGTTACTATTTCACGGCTTTTTTGCAAGTCTTTTTGGGAGTAATTCGCCCCATACATTTTAAGCCCTGTGAGGGCCCTTTCCGTCGATTCTTCGTTACAGTATGTAGCGAAGCTTAGGTATAACTGTCTTCCATCGTCGCGTATGACATCTAATGGGTAGTAGTTTAAATGGCTCAAAGGGCCAAAGGTCATTAACAACCGGGTGTATTTATCCGGATTCATAATGGCCGGTACCTTAGATACTACTTTTCGCGGAAGTGAGTCATTGTCTTTTGGATCGTTAATTATTTTGATCGTGTTTTCTGTTTTTGGATTTTTTGTGATTACATTTTTTGGCTGCTGAGTTATGCTATACACTACTATCTTGTGCATGTTTTCTGCCCACTCAGCGGATCCATACGTTATATGAACGGGAACAATATCTTCACGTGTTTGTTTTTCGGTTGAAAAACGAAAATCTTCTATTGGATATTTGTTTTCGAAAAATTCAATAATATAGTTTGTGTTAATAGGTTTTCTAAAATGTCGCTTATTTTAGTCCCGGTACGATTTACTCTTACAAATCGTAATATTGGACTAAGCTCTTCTTCATTAACTTTTTTAAGGGTTTTGACTTCCGTTGTTGACCCTACATTCTTAGTTGGTGCTTCAATGTTTCGTGAAGATAATTTGTTTTTTATTTCAGTGGTTGTTGTGTCATTTAAGGTTGCTGCGGCAACTGCTGCATCACGCAGTTGGTAACATTCGGCCTCGTTGCTGGTGTATGGGGCCGAACATGGCTGTTCTTTTAATGATAACATCGGACCAAATTTGTAAAGCGATGTTTACAATTGGCACTTATCAATTGGTTCTTCGGTCATTATGTTTAATCAACGTCTATTTTCGGATATATTGTGGACCTTGACTTGTCTTTTATTTGGCAAGGGAACAGGTGCCATTGACTTTGCCTAATTCCTCTTGTCCGATACATTTGACAATGAGTCGAATAGCTCCTGTAGCATTGGCGCTGCATTTAGGTTATCAGCCGCTAACGCAGCCTCCCGTGGTGAAAGGAATGCAACTTCGTAACTAGAGTACCCCATAGCACAAATTTCCCGTTCCATGGACCTCACTATCCCGAAGTTTTCCAAAATTTTTTTTTAGCATTAGCCTACTATAATCCCCCTGCAGCAGTATGCTAAGCTGGGATCCATCAGCTATTGCTTCTGTGATATTAGCGTTTTGTTTGTCTATTGGGTGTGTTATTCTGCAAGCGTTAATATGATGGATGTTGTGAGGATCATCACTTGATACTGTACATGTTCAAGTGTTTTTGTAGTGTACTTCGTGTTGTTATTGTTTGTAAGGAATGCAGATATGAGAATAAAATTAGGGTTATGAAACTATTGGATAATAAGTAGGAAATACATAGATAGATACAGTTATTACTTATCATGATATGCTGAAATATTTGCGTATTTGTAATACAATTAAATAAGTCGTTTTAATACATGCTAAAGCTTAATATTACAAAAGAGGAGAAAAAAAAAATTTTGACAATAGAGTAACATGCAGCTAAAATAGAATACAACATGCGCTTTTAATTTTAAAGCCTAATTGTGATTATTTTTACAATCATTATGTTTATTTATAACTATTTTTTTTTTTGTTTTACTAAAAATAAACGTACTTGATATAAATCCTACAGATAAAATNAAACGTCCTTCATATAAATCCTAAAAAAAAAATTAAACAATTATGTGAAGTTAAGAAGAAGGAGAACGTGAAAGAAAAAACTGATTTTACAAAGCTTAAAGTTAGAATCTTAGAACTAAGGGACGTGTATTCGACGTAGAAGGTGGCTTGTTGAATGGTAGGATTCAATTGTTAGGTTTATTTTCTGCTACTTTTGATCTTTTCTCGTCGATCAATGGTTTTGGTAAGGATTGACTTCGTTTCTGTAGTTTGTGTACAGCGTTGTCTTCTGCATGTAATCACATGTTTGTGGTAGGTCATTAACTCAACTTGTTGTTGACATAATTGGTAAGTCAATTTTCGGTTTATTTTGTATTTTGTACTCCTTTTAATTGGTTTAGTGTATTTCGTGCGATATTCGGGTTCATCGTTCTGCAATGCTAAAATAGCGCTTTTAGGATCCATGTATTTTACATATCCTTGGGATAATCTGCCCCGCCGATCTCAAACGGCATAACAATATTCTAGGGTGCCAAATGAAGAGAAATGATTAAAGAAATCTCTTTCCCTTTGCTTTTCTTCTATATTCCATGGCAGAAGACACATAAGTCTTTTTGGATCAATGTTTGGTGTATCATTGTCGTTTTTTGATGGTGTTAGTGAAGAGATCTTTTCTGCTTAACAAATAGTGGATTTCATCTTAAAAGGAGAAAGTGTTTGAACTTCTTCTCCTGTATTTAGTGCTTCATCCGTTACTTTAGTAAATGAATCACTATTGTATTTGGTGGTTATAGTTCGATGTTCATAACTATGTAAATCCTTAAGTGTGTGCATTTCCTTAATATTCCTTTTATTTTGTAACTGTTCGATAACTTCATGTAAAGGTTGGTTTATGATGACTCTAGTCTTTGTTGTTATTTCATATTTGGGGTTCATTGTTTTACCTGGAAGAAAAATAGTATCAAATCACTATTGATTTATGAGTCCATTTTCAGTTTTTGGGGTGTATGGCGTGGGAGTATCAAACTCCGTGTCTTTGTTATAGGTCTAGCTTTAACTGATTTAGGTATTTTTTGTTTTTCTTCAATTTTAACACTCAGTTCAGTTGGTTTGTGTTTATTTAATTCTTGTTTTATGGTTACTCGGGGTTTTGCGTTCTGTGGGTTGATGGTACGTTTTATAAATTTTTCCGAGACACTACGTTTCATAATCTTCTTGAAACAGCTTCTTGCTTTGCTAATAAGTATTGCTATTATTATCATAATGATAATAGCTTTAATGACATTTCGTATTAAAGAAAAAAGAGAAGTTTGTTTTTCCTCCAACTTTCGGGTCCATATTTTCTCCATTTGATTTATTATATTTTGTTCATTTAAGTCTTTATCTGTCCATGCTTGTTCATTAAAATTTGATTCTCAAATCGATTTTCAAGCGTCATGGAAGTCATCAGTGTCTTTTAAGGGTTCATGTAGTACTGTTAAGTTTGAGTTCAATTCTACTTGATAGATATATTGTATTCAAATGATAATCTTATGTTGACTGGTTAAGGTTAATCCGTGAGTTTTTCCCGCACATCCATCATTAATTCGTAGAAGACCTATACCTTTTACTTTTTCTTGTTGATTAATTTTATAAGAACAGATAATGTTTCATTGTTCTTCATTAGGTGTTAAGAACAGCTATGAACTATCAGCTAGTAAATAAATCCATTGGCTTTCGGTTTTTGGCGTGAACATAATTTCACAGTATTTAAATACTTCTGGTCCAGGTCGTAATAACATAAGAATTCCACATTCGTTCATAGAATAGGGTTCCTTCAGCGGTTCCATGGCCGAGCATATATAACCATATACCGTCTTATCGCAATGGTTAAATGTAACTCTGTTAAGTCGTAAATACAAATTATGGTCTGCTGTTACCGCTAAGTAAGGGTACGACGGTTTTATGAAGGCAGATTTATTTTGTCCAGATTGGGGTATCATAACTGGATGTAGTTTATAAAGATTGTAAGGGGCTCGATCTACGAGTGGCAAATGTAATATTATCATGGTTCTATTTTCTTAACGTACAACATCTAATTTGCGTAGAGTACTTATTTCGCCAGCATAAAGGTTTTCTATTGGTGCTACAAATTCTAGATTTCCCGCAAGGTTCTTTACATCCCGGGCTACTGTTCTAAATATATTTGGAGAAAATAGCTTTGGATGAGCTTGACCTCTTTGTAAAACAATCAAGATGTCCATCAGATCTTCATGGGAACAATTAATGAGATCTAGGGTAGCCTTAGTTCTTCTAAGGTATGCTGACAAATAAATCAGATATTTGTCAAGAGTAAAATCCTGTCCTGAAGTCAATGTATCAGCAACTTGTTTTAAAATATGCTCAAGGCGTTTCGTGGTATTGTATAGTTCTTTGAATGTGGCTGCAAAAATATGGCTATTTTGTTCGTACAATTTTATACATTTTTTTTTAATAGTATCTAAATTGTTGATGTTAGTGTTTATAACGTTAATATAATTTTCTATGACTAAGCCGTAAAGTCCTTTAACAATGCTTCCAATGATTCCAAATGGTGTCAGTCTCTTTGCTTGTATGCTGGTGGGTGGAAAAATGTTATCTCCTGCATGGATTTCCACAGTATTTATTATGTTCAATAGTGTTGCTTTAAGGTTTGTCAATTGCTTTATTTTTTAATTCAAGAGGTCCATTTCCATATAGCGAGAGCAATAAGAATAACCAAACTGTACAATACAATATCGAAAAGTTTCGCTTAATCCTTGAATGGGTGTTTGTTCCAATATGAATTTATTAACATCCAGCCATATCACAATCTTCCAATCAGCTCTCTTAATTTTTAATATACCGATTTGTTCGTAGTATATTCCAGGGTTTGTTTCAAGAGGTTCTATGCTATAGTTGCCATGATTAGCATAGTTTAAATCTGCGCGGCCTTCGAACGCTATTGTCATTAAGATGGCCAATATAATCTGCATCGTTGCGTTTTTTTTCTCTGGAAGACATGTAGAATATGTTTCTTACAAGATATTATTATCGGGGAACTAGTTTTAATTTATCTGTATGTTTGCGTATGGTTTCACCATTGGTTTTTTTAAGTAACGCATTATTTCCCTCTAAAACTGTTCTAACCTTTAGGGGTTTATTATGAAAGTGATCAAATTTATGGGAACGCACTTATTTCTTTACCCAAACGTTATCTCCTGGTTTAACATTTAGAGGCTTTAATTTTTTATCATATCTTGTTTTTGCTTGTACTTTCATATTTATTTGTTGATTTCCTGCCGCTATTTGCATTTCTTGAAGTCGCTTTATAAGATCTTGTAAATATAGTGGGTATGTTCGTCATCTTTTATCTTTAGGTATCTTCAAGGGCAACCTTGCTACTCTCCCAAATACTAGTTCATAAGGCGTAAAATTTGTAGCTGCATGTACACTTGTGTTATACGTGAAAGCTGCAAATTTTGCTAAGTTGTCCCAGTCATCATTTGTTTCAGAGTAAGTTCGTATAAAGTCAGCTAGGGCAGCATGGCTTCGCTCTAGTGATCCGTTTGTTTGAGGGTGGTATGCTGATGTAGTTTGATAATTGGTTTTGAGGGTTCTCATGAGTTGTTCCAATAAATTAGACATAAATGTAGCATGTCTATCTAATAGAATTGCTCTAGGCGCACCATAAACTAATATTAGATTTTGTACGAGTGCATCGGCAATAGTGCTTGATCTTAGGTCTGGTACAGGGACTAATATGATATATTTAGTCAAATTACACTGTATGGTCAGCAAATGGCAACTACTTTTTGGTGTTCTTCCTTATTTACCAGCGGTATCGATGGAAACCTTATCGAAAGCTTCAATAGGTGTATCTGTAAGTACCAAGGGTTCTCTTGTTTTTAGTCGTTCAATTTTTTTCTCTTGACACTTTCTGCTTTTATGTACATAATTGAGAATATCATTTTTCATTCTTGGCCAATAAAACCCTTTTCTCATTTTCCGGTAAGTTTGGTTTATTCCCTTCTGTCCTCCAACAGGGCTGTCATGTAATGTTTGTATCATTTTATTACGTTCTTGGATTTTCGAAAAATCAACCTTACCGTAAGGGACAGTAATTTGTTTTAAGATTTCGTCTCAACAATATTTTTTTAAGCGATTTAAAAGCTTTTGTAAGACTTTCTTAAGATACTTAATCGGTCGACGTTTAATTAATAACGATTGACAGTTTATTTTGTCCTCCATAAGGTGTTATTAAAATGTGGCCAACTTTTCGATTTCAAATAGCTGAAGTTCAGAGCACCTATCGATCTCAACAGCCTTGAGACAGATGTGACTGGTTAACAATGCTTGCTAATAAAATGAACTATATTGACTCTTTTGTTTGTAAGGCAATATCTGGTGGTGATGACATTGTTTACTAGCTTAGCTCCATTTTTGTTCTTATAATTATCAGTACTACTGCTACTATCACTAAGACTTACATACACTTTTCTGTGCTGTTGTTTGTATCAATTGATAGGTTGAGAAGAGTATAAGTCCGATAGTAACATGAAATCAGGTGCAATAGTTCAATTCATTGATTTATTTTCATTGCAGTTTATTTGTTTGTTGTTTTCATTTAAGTTATCCGGGGTTTCTTCTGTTATTTGTTGCAAGTCCGGCGCTTTAGATCGTCTGTTTTTTGCAGTAGCAAAAGTACTCGTTTGCGTCGGTGTGCTAGAACTTAAGGGTATATTTTCCTGAATACGTGGGGTAATTGATAATTTTCCACTTGTCCTATATTTTCTTAAAATTTCTTCTTCATCGAATAGGGGTTCAAGACCTGTTGTACGTCTTGATATATCCGCAATTCTTTCATCTAATACAGAATCATCAAAATTATCAGGATCGTAGGTGTCCATTTCAGTTAATATGTCTTGAATTTCGGGGTCCGGTTTATCTCCATCAGAAAATCTAGTTACTGATAAAAAATCGGCCTGTTCGGGCTCGTCATCGTTGTTAGACTTGTCCAAATATTCTTGAAGGCTTTGGTTAAATCTCTTTGTTAACTCTTCTATTTCTTGATAAGTAACTTCATCAGTATTATTTGTCGTAGTTTTAGGTTGGTCTTCAAAAACGTCATCATTTGAACTTTCGCTAAGTGAAATTGGTGTAACGGAAATTTCAGTATTTGTCATGTCTGAGTCTGAATCAGTATCCGTATTTGAGTCTATTTCTGTTTCAGTCAGTTCTTGCCGTAATCCACTTCGTCTAGGGTCATATACTGGTATTTGAGTATCTTCTCTTGACGATTCTTCAGTATCGCTTGGGTCATTTTCGGAGAACATACTTGTTCTTGACGATGCACCAAGGTTAATTATATCTCTAACTGGTAATTGTGTCATTTCCTCATTTTTGGAACTATTATGTTTTATTTCTGTAGTTTCTAAATTTGTATCGCTAGCGTGTGATGTTGAGGCTACCGATTCTGAAAAATTCACTTTTAATGAGCTAGAATCTTTTGATGTATTTTTAGTGACATTTCTTAATATATTCGGTTGAGATGTAGATGATTTCTGTGGCTGTGGAAATGTTTTTGTTCGGGTTCTTTGAGCAATCACACTATGATCTAATTTCGGCCGTTCTTTGTTTGTTTTTGAACCAAGGGGTCGTCCAGGGCCCTTGATCAACTTAGGTACATCTGGTTCTGATTTGGTCATGCTTCTTGGTTTTGTTACTCCTATTATTTCCTTCGAGGTTGTTGGCAATGCTTTAGGTTTGATCGTCGTTAATTTGGGTGCTCTTACTATTCCTTTCCTCTGACTTTGTAATTCTGTTTTCTTCTTTTCCTCTATTTTCTTTCGACCCATCATCATAACTCTTAGTAATGGTAATCCATTGTTTATATTATTTTCTGCATAAAGAAATGGTCCTACTGGGTTTCTAGATAAGGCATCAGCGTTGGTATTGAGTCTTCCTGGTTTGTATCTAAAAGTGTATTCATAGTCGGTGAATTTAAACATCCAGCGCATCAAACGCTGACCTGGGTCTTTTCTTGTATGCATCCAATTCAATGGCTCATGATTGGCTACGAGAACGAATTTATTTCCTAATAAATACAAACGAAAGTTATGCATTGCATATAGTGCGGTTAGACATTCCTTTTCAGTCGTGGAATAATTTGTTTCGGCTTTATTTAAAGTTCTTGAAAGGTAAGTGACAGGATGGTCAAACCCATCTTTTTTTTGACTCAATACCGCTCGAATTGCAAAGTCAGATGCATCTGTTGTTAACTTGAATGATTAACTAAAGTCGGGGAATTGTAAAATAGGCTCTTGGCATAGGTGATCCTTTAGTATATGAAAACTTTTTTCCTGCACTTCAGTCCAATCAAATTTCTCTTACTTTTTTAATAAATCTGATAATGGTTTAGCTATTTTTTAAAAATCTTTAATAAAGCGTCTATAGTATCCTGCTAGTCCTAAAAATTGTCTAATATTTTTCATAGTTTTTGGTTGGGGAAATTCTCTAACGGCTTGTATCTTTTTAGGGTCTGGTTCTATCCCTCGTTGACTCACTATATGCCCAAGAAATATTACTTCTTTTCGCAAAAATTCAACTTTATCTGGTTGGAGTACCATGTTCGCTGATCTTAACCGATCGAAAAGTAACCTAACTTTACGCTCGTGATCTACTAGATCTTTTGCGTAAATAATAATATCATCTAAATACACTAGCATTTCAACATTCAATAAGCCTCTCAATATGAGATCCATTAGTCGTTGGAACGTGGCAGGTGCGTTTTTCAGGCCTTCGGGCATTCGTCTATATTGGTAATATCCATGGGGTGTCGTAAATGCTGTTTTATACTTATCATGTTCATCCATGGGAATTTGTTTGAATCCACTTGCTTAATCGAAAACTGAAAAATATAGGGCTCCTCCCAACTGGTCCATAATATCTGCGATTTTAGACAATGAATATGCATCACCAATGGTCATTTTATTAAGTTCTCGGAAATCAATTACTACCCTCCATCTTGGGTTTCCCTGCCTATCAGGTTTTTTAGGAACAATCCAAAGAGGTGAATTATACGGTGATGACGGAGTCTCGATTATTCCATCGTTAAGTTTTTTCGCTACGTGTTCCTCTAAAACTTTTCTATATACTGGTGGGTTACGATATTGTTCAGTGTTGATAGGGATGTTATTTTCCGTCGGGATTTTATGTACGACGAGGTTAGTACAAGGTAAAGTGTCTCCTGGTAATGAGAAGATTTTTGTGAATTCAAAAATCAATTGATGTATTTGGTCTCGTTCTTCCAAGTTTAAATGACCGGTGTGCATAAGTCCTTTTAGGTCGTTTATTCTATCTTGTTTATTTTTAACAGTTGGTCTCTCATGCTCGCTACTAGTATCCGGATCAAATTCAGGTGCGATGTATTCGAAAGGTAGGATTACTCTTGGGTCTATTTTAATCGTAATATCATCCTTATTAGTATTTATTGCCATAATATTACATTGATCATTCTCATTTTTTACTATTCCTTCTCCTAAATATATGTTATCACACCCTACATCTATTCTTGGTAAGTATCCTCCAGTTAAATTAGTAATAATTAAATTAATTCTCACTATTTGACGTGTTCAAGGCTTCATCGTATATTTAGTTACTTTACTGGTATTTTTTTGTTCCTCATTAGGGCAATGTTCTACACTAGGAGTATTTCTATTTTATTTAATGGCATGGGGTTGGTTGACTAATTCATTAT
This sequence comes from Copidosoma floridanum, assembly GCF_000648655.2. The sequence goes on from NW_019379497.1 coordinate 958,411, forward strand.
TTTCACTGTATATCCCACTTTTATCAGTTTTATTATCAGTGGCCTACATTAGATTTTCACCTCTTTCTGATAAGATTAATTTGTCAAACTCATTTTGAAAATGAAAATCAGCTTGTATGTCTCCAAATTTTTCGTTTTTAGGTATATTTGACCTTTCGGGTGGGCCTACGATGTATTCGTCATAAATTTCTTTTGGTTAATTTTATCTTTAAGGCATTATGTCTCTTTGTTAGTATCAAGGGTTGTAGCTAAAATTTGATTTTCCTGTGCTTGTTTTTTGAGTTTTATGGTTTTTTGTTCTTTTTCATCTCTTTCCAATTGCTCTATTTCCTCAAGAGTTTTTAAAAAAGGGATGGGGTTCATTACGTTATCATCTAGTACTTTAGCATCATGATAATATGATAATGTGGCTCGTCGATCCTTACAAAAATTTCGACCCAATAAACCGGCATCTTTGATCGGAAAATTGTTAGGGATCACATGGAAAATTTTAGGTTTTCCTTGTATGGCCATATACGTTGTTCCTTCAGTTAAAACTGGGTAAGGTGTGATTCCAGTAAGGTTAATAATTTTACTAGTCTCTACTTGTGAATATGGGTGCAACTTATTTAATTTAATCAGATTTGTGGCAGCGCCATTATCGAGCATGAGTGTTATAAAGTAATTTTTTCCTTATGGAATTGATAACCTTATGCTTGAAGGCTCGTCGTCTTTACCAAGTCTCTGGCAGGTACCAATGTGGACGGTTTCAATTCTGTTGCTATTTTCATTACCTGCGGTGAAACATTTGGTGTAGGGGTTGAATTCTGTCTTTGGGGGCTCACCTCTGACCGACGATTGGGGTGAGCCGCCTGAGAGTTTAAACGATTCGGCAAACGGTCGCCTCTTTGTTGGTATTAATTTTGAAAGTTCTGATTCTGATAGTTAGGATTAAAACTTTGTTGATTTTAACTATTATAATTATTATTTCGGTGGTACCTATTGTAATTCTGACCTCTGCCTCGAAATTATTGATTATTACCTGGATTAAAATTAGCATTCCTTTGAGTGTCGTAATCATTAGGATTTTTGTTATTATATCGTCTGAAATAATTTTGATAATAATTAGAGTTTCTCAATTGATTTTAAAAATTCCAATTTCTTACCCGATTCTGATAATTTTTACAGAAATTCTGTCCATTATTTTGTTGTTGATATTGTCCATTATAATTCTGACTATTATTATACTGCCTATTAGCCTGATTATTCTCATTGTCGATCTGTTGTTCATTAACTTGTAACACTTGATGTGATGAGAATGGCTGATCAGGATACCTATTCTGCTGTTGATATAAGTTGTTTAAATTATTTCTAAAGTCACTACGAGGTAGTCCTTGATATCGCATATCCGGAATTATACCTGCTCTCATCCGGCTATTCAATCTCAACGCGTAATCAAAGGCGTTGGCTAGAGAAGCAGGTTCTTTTGCATCTGCCTGCTGGCTTATCATAGGTGCTAGTCCTTTTATGAACATGTCTAACGCCATGTCTTTTATAGGGGTCATTATATGTGCGTTGTATGTATTGCCTTTATCTTCCATCAAGGCTTTTTCGGCACCGCTTAGCAGTAGGATTACATAATCATAATATTCACCAACCGATTGGCCTTGTCGTTGGCGCCCTTTCTGTAGCTGAGTTTGATAGTAAGCAACGGTTTTTCCTGTTGCATATCTTTTTTCCAAATGGGTTATAAATGCTTCAAGGTTTTCGAAATCTTGGCCATTTACGCTTATGCGTGCGGCACCTCGTAGATTCTGCAATACTGCTCTTTCATATAGATCTTTTGGATCATCTTTGACCCAGCTTTCTCCATTTTTAACATCTTGTATATAATTCTTAAGTGGAATATTTTTCCCATCGAATATAGGAATGGATTTAATCGCATGCTGAAATGAGAAGTTGGCATGGAGAGACTCCATCAGCGCTCCGGCTACTGTGATATCGGCATCATTGTTTTCATTGACCATTTTCTCAGTCGCATAATACCTTACGTGCGTTTTTTTTTCTCCTGTTTTTTTTATTTTATTTTTTTAACTTTTTTTTTATTTTATTTTTTTTTTATTCTTTATGTGTGTAATATTAACAAAAACAAAAAAAATTATACTACTATTTTGTTTTGCTCCTTTGTTTTGGAAAAATATTCTATCAAATCCTTGACATTTATCGCAGAAGACATAAGTAAGAAGGAAATAATTGTATGTATTTATAGATATATACATATATATCTATGTATTTATTCGTGTGTGGATGTGTATGTCTTTAATGTGAGCGTTTGCTTAACGCATGCAAGTGCAATAGGTTTGCTTTAATTTTTATAGGTATACGATAAGTGTACTGTGTATGCCTAAAAACTAAAGTGAGACAGTGTAATCGAGCGCGCTTATACGATATCATCTGCTTTAAGCAAGGGAGTTTACGGCGCAGGGATTTCTAATGTGGCATGTGTAACTGTATATACAAATTGCTATGCGAGCATCAGCTAGTGCATGGTGTAATATTGAAGGGCTCTTTCTGTACGAGAGTATCCGACTTAACTTAACACTTTTTTCTATTTAAGCAAGAATGGGCTCGATGGTCACGGTTTAAATACGGTATTTATAATTTTTTTATATATTCGTATGTATATGAGTAATCTTCTGCCTATGCGTTTATATGTTTTTGAGTGCCTTCAAGAAACTCTTTTTTCGTGAAAGCAATCAATTCATCAAATTGTGTATTTAATCGGATTTTAAAATTATCGCATTTCCGCTGAACATTAATTTCTGAATTATAAAAATTATTTTTCTGAAACGTACTTACTACTTGTTTCTCGATTTTTTTGTTTTTTGATAAATTACTGATTAATGTATCACAGTTATAGTAATTTTGTAACTGATTATTAATAAAATCTAATTTTTTTTCTAGACTGTTTTTCTCTCTTATAAGCTCCTGCATAAACAATTTTCTACCACTTCTCTTACCTTTTTTGTTTTCGCAAAATTATTTGTTGGAGGTTTCATGAAATATTATTTTATAAACAATCGTGGGTATATAAGTAAAATCATTAATCACATTAAATCTTTACTCTGTTTTTTAAGAATTCTTCTTCTACTAACACTATTACGTGCAAATATGTCTGTGTGTATGTATTTGTTATTTTGATAGACCGCTTTAAGTAGCAGATCTAGGGTAAAGAGTGTCCGCTATTTCAGCAGGACTAATGGAGATAAACCGCTCTGGTTACCAGATTCAGGGTAGGAAGAGAAAGACCGCTTTAGTTAGCAGATCTTGGGTATAGAATGTCCGCTATTTCAGCAGGACAAGGGGGATGAACCGCTCTGGTTAGCAGATTCAGGGTAGGAAGAGTGTATTTGTTCTGTCTTGTAAGCGTGTAGTATAAGAGGTCACTATTTTCTTATTTTTCTGTTATCATTTAAAACACATTATTATATTATAACTTATTTATTTTTCCGTTTATTTATTAATGTAGTATTATATTTATTATTTTCTTTACTTACTTTACTTATTTATTCATTTTTTATTTTTTAGTTATAACGAAATATTGCATATACCATGCTATCCGCAAAAGCACAGCATAAACGCGTCCACACACAGTGTACTATATGGGGTATTACGCGTCATTCATTAACATGCTTCATTAAATGGTGTTTGGTGTTTCTTAAGATAAAGATAGTAATAAGAAAATATACAATAAGCAATCAAATCGGTATAGACCATAAACCACGCTCTGCTACCAATTTTGTTAAATAACGTTTAATGCCATTAAAGTTTGTTTTCAGCTTCAAATTAAAAACTAAAAACTGTGGACTACAGTCTCACGCTCCTTCACAGGCTGCGGAACAGCAGATAGTCCAACTATTTGCTTGTTTAAGAAAAATTAAAAGGAAGGAAGAAGTAGAGTGTTGAATATAATATCCAGATTAACTTACTTTTCTTTCCGCTAATCATGAATTCGGATGACCTGCACTTTCTCTTTCCGTCGATTTACAATTATTTATTTAAATATTTATTTATTTGTTATTTATTATTTTATAATAATTTAAATTCCTTTTCCAATTAGTTATATGTCACTTTATTTTATGTTACTAGTATACATATAAAAGAAAACAGAAAAGAAAAAAATAGACGGAACGTCTGGTTAATCTTATAAAATTAGTTATTACGTCTGCACTTGATGAGCGGCAGTGGGCTACTAACTAAAACGCCACGCAAAGAAATGCACTTTGCACGAAGTTTTAGTTAAAATTTCTTCGTCTTACTTGCTATGGGGCTGGTACTTGCTGACTTTATGTGTTTAGGCTTCATGGCTCGCTTCGGTTGTCACTTGATACTTCCAAGAGCCACGAAGTACACAGTCAGCTTTGTTAGGCGACGACTCTCGTTGAGTATGACTCTGTAAAGAGTCTTAAAATTTTATCATTGGGAATGAAATATAACAGGATAAAATAGAATAAAAATAAAAATTTGTTCATTTACGCAAGTCGTCACCTAACAGTATCTGATACTTTCCACACAAAAAAATAGCATGCAATTTTGTTAGCGAAGTTGAAGAGCTTGTCAGAGACTATGAAAATTTACCAAAAAATTAATGTCTTCCTTTTTAGAAGAAATATGACGCTTTTTATAACGCCATTTTCAGAAGCGGGTCACAAATTAATATCATAATTTAAGAGATACCAGGTGAACGAATCCCATGTCAATAGTTAGAATATTTTTCCTTAAAAACCGAATTTTAATGCTCCCTGAGTGCAGGAGAAGCTGTGCCTAGAACAGTTCTGTGAGCTTACTAGCCAAAAACCTCTCATGAAAACATCCACTCTCACAGGTGCAATAACTATGGTTATTACTTCTGTAATTGGCCGTTGAAGGAGGAGTCACGTAAATATTACTTTTGTATTCAGATGCAACGCAACTTTTTAGAGAACAAAAAAAGTTCTCTAGTAGGTTAAAAACAACGTTATTACTGTAGCAATTACAACTAATATACGAAAAAAAAAATGGAAACAACACCTTATTTGAGACTTACTTGAATTCTAAAAAAGACTTCTTCCTTACTCAATAAGAATGCCTTCTCACTATTCTTGAGTTCTGTGAACAAATCACAAAAAAATTAATTTCTTTAATGTATACTTAACACTAACTTAGGAGTCAACGATAAATTAAAAAATTGTATTTACAACATTTAATGGTTGTAAAGCAGGAAAATTTAATGTGCAAAAGCAATATTTTAACAAATATAACAACAAAGGTAGACGACATGATGGTTGAAAGAAGCAATCATAATTTAGATTTAATTTGTCACTGAATATTGTAATTTGCACTGATTTAGTCAATAAAAATTTTATTTTACTAAAAAATTCCACGTATCTTGGTTTGGCCAAGCATCTTAATAATGATAAAAATAATATTTTTAATCTCCTTCCAAGGAATTCATATGTCACAGGAATATATAAGCAATTTCACAAGATTATTAAATTAAATAATGCTTACAGGAAAAAAGATTAAATTAACTAGGAATTGCATATCTGGTGCCCATAACTTAAACCTTACAGCAATAGAGACAATGAGAGCCTGCATCGTTGTTTCCAGACTTTCAAAAAAAACATGTAGAACGTAGATTTAAGTGAGCTTACTGATACATACAATTGCACACCTCATAAATCTAATAAAACATAAATCTCACTAGATGAATTATAACTGGATAGAGAGTCAAAACTGATTTAATATAGTTTGGCTGCTTAGGTTGTATAAAAAAATTGAGCAATTCTGAACCACAACTTAGATCTGTAGTTCAACGCATAATTCTAGAAGACTATAAACTTACGGGTTTTATTTTCATGAAACCTGAAGACCGTAAATCTAATGGAACCAAAAATGAAACATCAAACGAAGGACTTACATTAAAAGATGGACGTCTAAAGACTAATATATTTAACTGAGAATCAGTTACTAAAAATATCAGCAACAATAAGAGAATTGAAAGAAGATAAAGTATTAAATAAGTTTTTCAAGTTTATAAATGACAAAAAAAAACACATTCCCTTTTTGCCAAGAGGATCTGTGAAAAAAAGTGACAGACTAAGTGTACCATATTGTACAAAAATAACACAGAATGGCAAATAGCAATACAAGAAAAGCTGGGATCAAAGAATTCTAGCAGGTAGAAAAAGTTGTGGATTAACAATTGTTCGACAGCCAAAACCGAAAGTTATTCATTCACAACAGTTAATTCTCATTAGATTTAAAGCTAAAAAAAAATGTTTTAAAGACGCTAAATACATGTAGATAAGTCATGCGTGGATTCAACTCGACAGCTTTATGTAACGACAGGTTTCTTAAACAGCACGTTGGATAACAAGATATAAATAGAGATAAAAGATGGTGTCCTAGGAGTTCAAGAATTAACAAAAACCAAGGTCTGTAGGCTGGAATGATCCCTCTTTGATCAAATTGTACCCAAACGTTGGTGTATATACTCCGCCAATGCAGGTACTAAAATAAAACTGCTGGAACGTACCAGTGAGCCTCGTCTTTGTCATTGAAAATGTAATACTAAATTCTAAATCTTTGTTCTATACGTAAACGATATGTTGATGGCAAATAAAAGCTTTGGAAAACTAACAAAAGTGAGAAAGAAACTCAAGAAGAAATTTTAAATGACTAATTTAAGTGTAGTTGGAAGTTTTCTAGAAATTTGTATTGTCGAAAACAGAGAAAAAAATTCTGTAAACTTAACATAAGAACAATACACTACAAAACAATTAAAAATATTTGATTTTGACATTAGGTGATAGCACAGAACTTTTATGGTAATGACACAAATCATGAATTCATGGATGAGAAATAGAATAAAGTCAGATGGTAAAGAACGTAAAATAAATAAGGTAAAAAAAGTCTTTTATCGGGAAGATGTCAACAATATGTTGCTGGAACTTATATTAATTGATGTAATTTAGTACTCATGTATATATAACAAATGTCATAAATGTATTGGCATGTATATGATTACATCAGCTTAAGCTAGATACTATACTTCTTATTCTTACTATATTACACATCATGCATTGATGATGGATTTGATTTATGAAAGTTAGTTAACGCCTGACTGCTCATCGCTCTACACGTCGCGAAGAGAGAACCACGTGTGCTTGCCTTTCTAAATGAGCAGTCGTCTGCCGTATTTGAAATAAGGCATATTTTCTGTATGTAAGAAAACAACTTTCATTTCTCCTCTCTTCGACGAAATTCTTAACATCAAAGTGTATATATGTAGATCTCTCTATCTTATGTAACTGTTTTTAACAGAAGTTCACGGAAAGGAAGACTGTATTTATGTAAATGTTGTATCAGACTTATTAACAAGTCATAAGTCTAACGCTGTAAGTTATGAAATAATAGTATTCAAAATCTTTTGCTTGAATATACTTCGTTTTGCAGTGTTTTGGGCAGTTGAATGTCTTATTTTTACCATTTTTAATTTGTAAATATAATTGTAAAAGTTGTTAATTTTTTAAATTAATATAAACATTTGCTTTTTAAAACTAGCTGCAGGCAAGCTTCAGTAGATTTGACTATACCCAGTCACCTTGGGTATGTGTTGACTACATTACAGAACTCTTATAGTTATTTGACATAATGGAGGGATAATCCATTCCATTAGTTTCAGGATCATAATCTTATTAAATTCAGTGTGACAATATTAGTTTTTATGCCCAAAGTATTGGAAAGTTATCACTAATGATACTTTATATTTATTTATATCTGTTATAACGTACTGACACTCTCGACATCAATAGAAAAGTTACTTGCATCTTCATTAAAAGCTGTCTTTTTTAAGTTTTACTAAAAGGCCTTATAAATTGTATCTAATTATTAATGACTACTGAGGATAGCCAATCATTACAACTGCTCTATTCATGAATTAAAATGCCTATTGCTTATTTTTTTGGGATGCTTGTTGTGTGCGTACACGAACATTTACTACACACAACTGCTATTGTAATACTCGTTACATAATACTAGGCCAGTCTCTGCTGGTGGGACTAAAGGAGATTGGTGACACTTGACTGGCCCGAGCCAGTCGTACCTTCTCTAGATAGTGATTCTTAAAAATCAGAGGACAATGGGTGCTTGGGTACCCAACTATAAAGTTATACTTTTATAAAATTATACGATAAACAATATAATTTTCAGTATAAAATTACCTTCTATGAAACTATATTGGGTACGAAGGTGGTGCAAATATCGTGAAAATGAGTATACCTGCATTGATTGGATATGATTTTAGTTAATATTTAATGAATTAAAGATTATAAACAACATATGACAACACAATACAATAAAAATAATACATAGGCTGTCTAGTACATGACTGTCTGCTTTCATCGAATCTTCCGGTGATTTCAGAACAACTTCCTATTGCTTACGCTGATTACATCAGTAACGACACGCTCAAATTCATCACATGAAATCCCACACTTACTCCTCGTACATATTTAATACTTAAAATATAACTGCATACAGAAAATTAAAAAACCATCGTGTAATATGACTTTAGTCAATAGGGTAGGATCATATGTCAGTAAATGCCCCTTCAGGACGTTTATCACACATAGGTTTTTTTTTCAGAAATCATTCAAACGTCAAACGTATATTGAAATAGCATAAAAAATATCCAAAAAAATTGCAGATTGTTTGAATGTACCATTATTTAATATATAATACATTTAAAAAAATCAATAATAAACATGTAATCTTATGTAATAATCCCGTTGAGGTAGTTATTTCCCAATATGTAGGTCAATCTTATGTACAGATTTACAGCATACGTATCTCATACCATATTTAAAATATCAGAGTACGATGTGAATGCTCTTGAGTATACTTATACATGCATATTTATCTATCAATTTGTATTTATGTAACAATGCGACGTTGCCTCATACACAATACTTACTCGGTTATCTTCCAAAAACAAACGAAGAGCAATTTTTTTGATTACCATTACTTTAAAACTAAGTGGTAAAAATTTTTTTTTAAAATGTGTGTATTTTTTTACTGTCCAAGGTAGTTTTCAGTAGTTTTTAAATTATATTATAGATATACGGTAAGTTGCACTTTTTAAAACAATGGGGCTATGTAGTGTTTGCACCATTGCTCCAATGTTAAAAGAATGATATTTTGACGAGAATATTTCAAAAACATGTGGTAAATCGATCTCAAATTTTTTACAATTTTTTTCGACACTTTTATTAGTTTTGCTGACAATTTTGTACATTTCTAGATACTTTTAATTTAGGAAACAACTGCCTTAAGTGGAATTTACATGATTTGTAGGAATCTGCCAATTTTTTAGATAAACCTATTGGATTTTCAAATAGACCCACAAATTGGTTTTCAAATTAATTAAGAAACAGGGGATAAATTGTGCGTAAAAGCATGAATATAAGTACATCCACATGAGAAAAACAATTGCTTGTTTTACTGCATACATTAGCATTCCTATCACTTCTCTGAACTTTTCTCCAGTAACTATGTGAAGAACGTCTTTAAGTCAAAAACTCACCTTAATGGGGAATGAAAAAATAGTAAAAGAATAAAACACAATAAAAATTAGTGATTGTATTTGTACAGTACAAAAAGTTTTTGTTTTAGTGTTTGATAATTTTGAAAAAGTATGAAAAATCGTGTAAACAATTATTTATTGATTTCAAAAGTAACAAATTAGGGATGGGTAAGCAAATATTTATTATTACGTCATATAAAAGCTGCTCTGCTAATAAATACTGATGTTGAAATGTTTGAAGCGAGTACCTAAAAAGTATATTTCATTAAATGAATTATCTATTCATTTGATGTTTAAATGTATAATCCAACCAAATGAATTAATACACAGCAAATAAAAATTTACGTTACAAGTAAGCAATGAACTATGTAATTAAATGAAGTTATCAAGTTTTTCATATCAGAGACTCTCATAGCAGAGTTCGTAAGGAACTTGGTCAGCATGTAGCTCGAGCATAACGTGCCTATAAAATTATAACTTTAAAAAAAGAGGTGCTAAGCTTTCTTAGTCAGTGTACTACAAAGAGGATATCAAAATAATTAACGTCAGTGTAAAACCAGTACCACAGGTAACCTATTTGATGATATCCACCATCAGTTCCGGTTTGGTGCAAGCCTGAGTAGCTGCTGCAGGCTCAATCGATACTGTGGAAGGAGGCTAAGGAATGTGCACTATGGCCAATAATAACTGTTGAAAATTCCATGGCTTTGTATAGATAAAGGACATAGATTAAACCTCACAACCTTACGAGGCAAAGGAAGTGAGGACAGTAACGTGAGCGTCTTTGTTAACTAAAGGCAAAGGAAAATTGACTCCGTAATTAAAAAGAAAGTTTTACTCAAAGTTAAGTGAACTAAAGAGGTAACATGAATTTATCATATGTTATGAATAGATCAATTGCTTGGACATTGTTGATCTTATAGGGCGTAAACACATTATAAATGATGAGAAGGTAATGGAGAAGACACTCAAGGCTATTAACGGCTTGGTAACACAGCCACAGTTAATGAGGATGGACCTAAGACTACCCATAACCACCAGATAGCATTAAAACGCTTAAAAAAAGGTCCTTGAACACGAGAATAGGTACATTAGATACTGGAAAAAGGCTTTTGACTCACTGCAGTACAGATAGAAAGGAAGAGATAAGTCAACTTTAAGACCACCTTTCATAAAGACTCAGTCAGAAAAAATTTTCATTCGAAAATTTTATACTTGGTATCCATAAATATACAGTAGTATTTTAATTAACTTTTTTTTGGTAATGCAGTAGAATAGGATAAACAATATTTGTGCAGTAGTGTGGTTGTTTGGGGTTTATCAATTTCTCAAACTTACCCCACACTGGTGCTCGCTTTGCTTGATAGCTTTTATTATAATTTATTATAAGCTTGTTGTTCTTGGCCTGTATGAGAAGTATTTGGTGAGTCCTTATTCCTTGGATCAATTTTACAATGTATGGTATTGTAAAAAAAAACCTCAAAGCTACTACATTTTGCCTCAAAATTTAAACAGAATAATTACATGGAAGAGCGAAAAATACGATTTTGTTTGCTTTAGTAGTTTCAAGTAATAAGCAATCTAACTAAAATAGTCTTTAACTACGGTTTCATTTAATAATGTCCATAACACTATTTGAAGTTATTGAGAAATGACTTTGCAGTGGAGCTTAGAAATATGCAATTTTTCTTTAATTTCATTAAGTAGGCTACTTTTTAGCAGCAGACAACAATAGTATACTGTAAGGTACTCAAACTTTTTTTTTAATTTTGTAAATAATAAAGAAAAAAAAATATTTTCGATTTTAATGCATGAACATAAAAATTTTATTATTTACTCACCTGGAAACTCAGTTATGATCAATTGAGTTATTCTATCTTGAAAATTAATTAAAAAAAAACTTGTGGCATTGAGCTTATTTCCATTTGTTATGCTTGTATTCACAACATAATTCTGACATTTGATGTAATATATTGCGTGAAAATATTTTACTTGATCATTGCTTATTCGATCAAATTTCACCTCTTTTTTGTTTAAATCTATATAAGCTATTAGTTTTCCAGTATCTTCAGGTAAAAAGCTGCGCTTATATTGAGCAGTGTTACTTGTTTTTAGTAGGAATCCTCCATACTTTATCGAATATCCTTGAACATTAAGATTAAGTTGTGTCTTCTGATGGATAGCAGTGATCGTATAGGAAAAGTTTCTTGCAATGAATAATTCACTGTTATTACGCACTATCACTGAGAGAAACAAAAGTTTTTCACTTTGTGGTGAGTAATTAATAAAAACTCTAAGATTTAGTAATTCACATAAATTTTCACGTGCTAATAGAGCAATTATTTGAACATCTTTTTTAAAACTTGGATGTTTTAAGCTAAACATAAATGTCTTGTAACGTAAATAATTACCATAGGATGTATTATTAAGTTCAACTGAGAAACCAATGTTTTTCAATAGCTCCTCATTATTTTTCCATGTAAGATTTACATTTGATTCCAACTTTGTCGGGGTTGCAGAGTACGAACTGATTATCACATAGTTTTTTCGAGGGTATATAATGTTGAGTGCTACACCCTGACTCGTTTGATATACTGTTGTCTTATTAACTATGTCAATAGAGTACGAAATCCAAGCATCATCAGTGAAATTTAATTGAATAATTTGTTTGAACCTGTTGTACAGTACATCATACATTGTATAAAACTGAATTGTTCGATTTAGGTGTATGGATTTTAATACAATTTCTTGTCCAGTACAACTTGTTCGAATGTTAGAGATGCCCGTTATATTAAATACACTAGAGTTGTGTAATTGATAGATATGAACCTAAAATAAAATTAACAGTTTATTTATCTTATTATGCAATATGATTTAAAAATTGTATTTAAATACTAACTTTATTAAAAATTGTTAAAAGTGACATGTTACAAAAGAATACACAGGAGATTTTGGGACTGCAAGAAGCAAAATTCCTTCTAATATACACCAAGTAGTGTAGCTTACAATGGATCTATTTCATGTATGTTCCTAATGAAATTTCAATTTAGCGCATATAAAGTTTAATGTCAATGTACTACAAAATTTTGTTCAGTAAGTCTATAAATAATATATAAGTACATAATAATTTATAAATAAACTTTTTTTTATAATAACTTTGCACTTAAATAAACGTTTTTTCTGCTTAAAAGAAACCAACGTTAACATTTATGAAAAAGCATAGTAGCTTATCTACAACATCAACTACCTTTTAGAAAAGGCATAAAATAGACTTAAAAAAAACCTTTTTATTGAAGAGTTTGGATTAAATAAATTTTTAAAATAATTCGTGCATTTGAAATGTGACTTTTGACTATCCTTCATAATTATATAACTAACTGAAAATGTATTTTCGATGGTAAATATTATTATGAGAAGTATCATTTTTACTTAAACTTTTCTCCTATTTACTGTATTTAAAAAAGTGTAAGTTAATAGAAAAATAGAGTCTCTGATTATTCGTAGGAAAATAATAATAATAAAGACTAGAACGTCTATGGCTATTTGAAAAATAAGAGTTTAGTATGGTCTCGAGGTGGTTATATGCTGTCAACAACATAACGTACAGGTTTTTTATTTTTTAAGGTTTTATTGTCAACGAGTACATATAGCCTTGGAACAGTCAGGCAAATTGTTACATTTGTTACATTTGTTACATTTGTTACATTACATTTGTTACATATTACAAGTAATGGTAACATGTTAAATTATGGGTTGAACATTAAACGCTATTATAAATTAAATATTAAAATAATTTTATAATTCATATATAACACGTTAGTTATGTAAACATTATTAGATACAGTTTTCAATTCATTAGTGCGGTGATAATGTTACATAGACCTTCTCGAGAGCAAAGGATCTATGTGGTAGGCCATTTCGCTGCGAGAAGATCACCCATCCCTTCATGAGGAGCATGGCGTGGTGAAAAAGCACATGTGAAAGTTCACAGAGGTACTTACTTGGGAGAGTCGAACTGGTTGGGAAACGAACCCACAGTTTCCCGCGTGCCATCCCAGAAACCAGCCAACTGGGCCACCGGACGCTAACAATGACGTACAGGTGCCCTGTAAAGTGATATTAGTTTTAAATTGAAAAGCTTCCAATAAATATGTTGAGCTACGAAAATTAAACGTTATAAGTATGCATGAACCAGATTGCAGCTGTGTGTTATCCATAAATTCATTTGCTTGTTCCTAGCTTAATAGATGTAATGTTCTAATGATAAAAAACAGCATTTGAAGAGACGAGTGCCATGATAATTTTATGACGTATAAAAATATGATAAATTACTGCTACTATTTTCTAATTTCCAGTATCAAAGTCGAAATCCAGATAATTAATTTTTTGAAATGTTTGATGGCGTTAGAACTTTTTTGAAAAATTATGTTTATCCCAGGGCAAGATTTTTTAATACATATTTAATATAAATACTATAAATACATTTATCTTTTAAAATAAGAAGCTTTAAAATCCCGGATAAACATGTGCAGTCTTATAAGATTTTTACATGTGCAGTTTTTCGTTCATACCTCCTAAAAAACAGTATTATTATTGTGTTATGCTCATACACAAAGAGCTAATAAATAAACTTAGACAATAATTATCCATGTAGAAGTTACAATAATATTTATTTTTATGTGTTCAATATTTGTTTCTGTTTAATCACCAATGATTCACATCATGAATTTTATTTTCTGTTATGTTAAAATATCTTTGTCAAAGTATATACACATCTTTAAAAAGAACGTGAAAAGTGAAAGTTATATTTGACAAAAGTTGCTTAAAAGTGGACCAAATGAAGATAAAAAGGCATTCAATTGACCTAAACTATTGTAGTAAGCGTCACAAAAGATATTCAACGTTTTTTTGTGAATAAGTCATGATTATTATTTTAAGTTTCTGAATGAAGGATCATTTCATTAATTTGTTTAACTCATTTCTAACTCTCAGTAAGTTGATCTCGGCACGCTTCTCCTTGAAACTTAATCATTTCACCTTCTCCAATTTTTCGAAAACTACCAAAGGCGTATTTAGTTAGGCCGATGAGGGCATCTTGAGCCTTAACTTGGGCCTATATGTTAATAATTTCTGTTTTTTAATTAATTAAAGGACGACTTAACAAAAATCAAATTTATTTTTTTGACTTGACATCACTTGATTACCAGCAGACTTTGGTACAGGCGTAGCTCATTTTTAATATTACACTCTTCTGTCACTGCCTTTTTATTGTTTTCTCGTTAAATTTATTTAAAGATTTTTCAAAATAAGATTAGAGCAGTTTTAAAATGACCTATGTTAATAAAATAAATGAACTATTACAACTTTTAGAACAACTTTTTTAAATTAAATATTGTCGAAATTTTATAATTATTTAAGTGCTTCGATCTTCTTGCAGCAAAGAATCTGTAAAGCATAATTCTTAGCATATCTTTGATTAACTCGTTAACATCTTTAGCTTAATCCCCTTAATAGCTCTAACCTTAGTCCCTTCGAGGTTGCACTCAATTATTAGTATTAATTACTTCGCAAAGTTTAATCAATCATTATGCAGTAAGCTAAGATGACAAAGACATTGCTGCGTAGTAGGTATGTCTGCCAAAAACAAGCTGAAAGGCCAAGCAGACAAGCAGTAGTGAGGACTCGCAAGTACAAAGCTGAGTTCGCATTGCCCCCAACCCGTATTACAAGATACCTCAGTGGGAGTGTGCAGGAACGTAGCCAGATTCACAACACCTCTGACTCGTTATACGCAACGTTCCCGAATTTATGATATTACTAAGTGGTAATTCATGAACTCTCTTATACTACTGTCAAGTGCGACAAGTCACCAATGCCCTGAGATCGCTGTAACTCGCACTGTCCTGAAGATCCACCACCAGAATGGATAAAACTAGAAGATTCTTCATCACCCGTTTGGCCAGTGTAATACATAATATGAAAAGTGTAATATAAGGAGTAGTAATTAAATGTGTGGATATAATTTCGCCATTTATTGTGATATCATAAGAACGCAACAGTACTTTGAAGAGCAGAGCTCCCTAGTTGAAGTACCAGGCTCGTTGCGGATAGAAAAAGTGATTAATATAAACTGTCAAAGGCCTTTCATACCCTCTTGAGAAGCGGTGGTGTTGGCGGCTTTGATGATTCACAAATTTTGGCGCAATTCGCAGTTAATACGTATTTTGGTATACATAAAAATTGGCAGTATAGCCATATTGAAGGCAAAACTACATCAATCGTATGTTACTTACATTCAACTAACTGGATAGCCTGTGTTCAGAAGTGTCCACTTAAACTCAAATCGGTTGTATACGTATGTATATATTTTCAACTGTTGTTTGTTCCTCACATGCTCTCGAGTAGATTTGCACTCACTCTTCACGAACCTTAGGATATTAAGCGCTAAGTTTATACTGTTATCATATAACGTATTGTTGGAAAGTTACATAACTTAGTTTTCTTTTCCAAACCGATAGTTTCTTAGTACACGGCAAGTAAGACTAGCAAGCATCTTGACAAAACGTTGTCAGTAAACTGAACTCATAGCCCGAATGGAGGGGGCCAGTTAGCTTGAGCATTTTGAGGCTGAAACTGAATAAGCTAAGACGCACGGCCTCACACACACCTGAGGCAAAGACAATGACACTTAGCTTTTATCCATACCAAACAACATGTTTACACGACATTATATTACAGAATCACACAAATAGTTGGAAAAATGAGATCCTCATCCTCTTTTAAAAAAATAAATGATCAGACAAATAAAAAGTTTCTAATTAAATAACCTAAGTTATTATAAAAATGTGACAAATCCAAAGCTTCTTAAATTAATACTTCTGTAGGTGCCTTCTGTATGAAAGTAAATCCACGATGTAAGAATTTTTTTTTTCAAGAAATGTTTGATAAAAGTGATTTTTTACTTTTACATCTGGTCCTGGAACTGTGGGAAAAGAGAAAAGTGACACAAGTTATTGTTTGACAGCCCAAGGTATCCTCGTAGCATTTTGAGGTGTATGGCTCCACTGAGATTTTTTTTTTGGTATTTTTATCTCCTGAATAAAAGTTTTTAGTGTGGAATTTTAAAAGATCACGCAAAAAGTTATTAAAAATTTCTATAAGCAAACTAAACTTACCTCTGTTCGATTAAAAATTTTGTTATCTTAATCCTTGGCATGTTTTGAACAAAAAATTAATTAGGACGTAAGAACTAAGCCAGACACTTACACATTTAAAAAAATTCTATTTCTCCAATTTTGAGAGCCTCAGCAAATAATGAAAATAAAATATTTTAACAAGGCACGCTACATCTCCATTAACTATCAATTATTCTCTGCGATCTCAAAAAATTACATCCCAATAAATTAAATGGCAACATTTCTTTCGCAGTGGGTATTTAAACGCTTAAACTGTAATCGGCAAAAAAAATATTGCCACGTTATTTATCGGAATTTTTTTTTGGGATTGTAAAGAAAAGTTTATAGTTAATGGTAATGTGGTGTGTATTGTGAAATAAAAGTTTTCGTACCTGGGAGCACATGTCACCAGGGTTAGTACGCAACCCAAGGAAATTGTTGTGCTTGCCCTAGTTAGATGAGCACCACGTGCGAACCCTTTTTTTCTACCGATGGCACACTCAATCCTCGAAAATGTCCGAGGTAGGAAAATATTCTTTTGATCGTATGTGTTAAGGCTCTAAAAACTAAAAGAATAGCATTATTTTTAAACTTTCAAAAATTTTTACTCGAAAACCTGAAGGGTTTAAGTATATAAACTGTCACTGGTTTTGCGTGTTCAAGGCACCAAAAGATAAGAAAAAATTTTTTTATTAAAAAAAGGCTTATTTTTAATATTTCTCCATAAAAATTTCTGAAACTTTGTTGCGTAATTTTTTGAGATTATGCCGTCAAAATTCAATTCAGGAGATAAAACTGCATAAAAAATGTTTGTGGTAAAGCGATGGATCTGAAAAGGCTACGGAGACCTTCTTGGTGCCTCGACTAAAAAAATTTTTAATCATTGTTTCTTAATTTGATTTCTTGAAAAAAAAACTTTTGACCGTGTTGAAACTCTTGACATGTCACGTACTAGCTAATCACGATATCGACTCTTCTGAGAGCTATCCCTGAAGGCAGAAGACTTTTTATTTCTGATACGGTGTAATTCAAGATTACTTTAACCAAAATATTTATACACTGCTTATTAATTGATTTGTTTTCAAATACATTGCTTAGCACATACATTATTATAGTACTGATATAATCATGCAAATTATTTATTCATTTTAAATGATGAAATAATTTTCTCCATACTTTAAAAAATTATTCTTTACAAGCTGTTTTTCTACACTTTTATAAGTATTAATTTTATTTTTGTTTGTTTGTTACCTATATGATAAATGAATGAATAATTATTTACTTAATTCTCTAAATGTTTCTTAAAATTTATTTAAGATGTTTTAAATTTAAAAAATTTTTTTCTCATTAACATCGTATTTATGGGAGGCTTTGTCACAATACGTGGGGGGGGGGGGGTCAGAAAGGTGAAGTGAATGCAAACGCCTAGAAACATTGGCCGTTATTTCTTTTACATGGACGAATTTACGTATACGTTTTCACGCATTTTCAACCGGTTTTTCTTACTTCCTTAAAAAATAAACTTTTGGATTCACTTAAAAATTTAATATGTTTATCCAATAGAATTATACAATAAAAATAAATAAAAAGCGACTATCACGGATTATATCCTTATCAGTTTAATTTTAAGTCATTTTTTGATAAGGAGACATGTGCAGTTAAAATTTTTTAAAAAATTAACTATGTAAAAATGGTACACTCAATTGGATTTTTAATAATATGTTATGAGTTAGTTTTTGAATGTCTGCAATACATACTTTAAATAGTATTTTAATTTTTTCTTATATAACTAAACAAATATTTCATAGTAAAAGGGGTTTTTTGGCAATTTTTAGTCTTCTATTTAAATACAAATTGTGGATATTTTAAACGTGACTAAGAATAAGTGTAAGCACCTACATAAGGGGTAAATTTGTGACGTTACCTTACAAATATATAAAGCAAAGTTGCTACAACCATTACGATCGCTAATAACGAAAAATACTTAACCAATCTTGCTAAAATTTTACATACTGATTCTTGGCACTTCCTACATGGTTGTAGTATGGTTTTTATCTTGAAAAACTTAATAACAATAGCAATAAATTAGCTCAAAGTTTTGTCAAATATGCTAGCTTCTCACTTTGTTTAAGTAGGATCTGCTAGGTGGCGTAGAAGTAAAATCAAAGCTACCTACAATAGAAATAAGTAAGTCTGGTTATTGTATCCCTTAGCAAAGTACCGAATACCACAGTTGATCATCAACAGTGCATAAAGTAGAGAGCTGGGAGTCATGCAGCTAAGTATCCTGGCTATCGACAACACTGTTCTGTGATGGACAAGCGACTTGCGTCAAACTCTATTCTAAACTAGCAAGATAGACGAGTACCACCAACAAAAAGATGTTTTAAATGCTAACGTCTCTGGCCAAATACTGGAAGACGTGCCTGTCCAGAGCACAAAATGCTCTATCCCTTTAAGGTTTCTTGGCCTTTCTTCCATCTACCCTGGGGCTACCAAAAAAGATTATTCTGTAACAGCAATGCAGGGAGGACAAGCCTGAGAAATTCAGACAAGCCTCCCTCTCTGTGGTTGCCCCAACGGCATACTTACAGAGAAGGTATTCTCCAGGCCCACTTTCCCGACTAACGATGAGCGATTGGTTATCTGGGAAACAGTCCGAAGACAAGATATTCTTTGATCAGCAGCATACCTTTTTCCAGCACAGTCTCCTGACACAGAGACTCTAAGGGTAAGAGTCAAGCTACCCACAGCCAGCCCTGCATCATCAAGAACAATAATAAGGAATAGCTGGAAGTTTCACTACTGGCCCTTGTCAGGGCCATTAAAAGTATTTACGTGCCCTATTAAACCGTCAACCTCATCGGTTCTCTTAAAGCCCGCCTAAGTTTAAGCTTCCTTGGCAACAAATACGTTTTTACTACTATTTCCAGCAACGATTCATCCACTTGAAGACTATATAAAGCGGGCCACTAGTAAACCAAGTTATTTATTCACTAGTGGACGTCACAAGTGGAGTGGTCTGTCACAAGGCTGGGAACCCTGGTAACCGATGACCCTATATGATCCTCTGGACTCTAAGCATTTAATCATGAAACAACCCTTCCCCTCCGAGATTTGTGCTGGGAAAGCCTCACAACTATAAAGGAAAAATAAACTTCAGCAAATGGGACAATCTCCAACGCTGTCAGTGTCAATGCTTCAGACATTGTGGTCTTCTTTCCAATTTGTCTGGTGCTGTGACAGCAGGCTAAAGGTCACCCTAAGGTATCTAGGGAGTTACGTTTACTGGAAACTTTAGTAAAGAAAAAGTTTAGCTCACCAGTTCTGTTTAGAGCCATCTGACGTTGACCTATCTTGCCAACAAATGTGTTACAATTTGACAAAACTGACAATAACAGCCTTTAAGGCTCCCAAAATTTTTAACCATGCCTATAGTCGCAAGAAAGCAAATTAAAAGGAGAACTTTAAATGTTTCAAATTTACACAATTTTAAGCATCAGGAAACTGACCCCGAACATTTGTGGAGATTGAAACAGCAGCGTAAAAATTGACGAATAAGGAATCTGTTGAATGAAAGATCAGCTTTCTTATGTAACCCTGACAGTAATAATTTAAATCTTCTAGCTTTTCAAAAGATAAAATATGTAGTTGTTTTCATTGTGGCTATCAAAAATGGAGAGATTAAGCTTAAGGACTTCGTTGCTTTGGTAGTAAAGTTTTGTGATTGTAAAAAAAAATCATGAATCGTACATTTTTTATTAGCTTTGAATTTTAAAGAACTTCGATAAACAGCCTTTTTTATATATTATAACGTGAGAAAGTGCCAAACAATGGCCATTTTTAGGGCCAACGATTATTTTATGGGGTAAGAAACGCACTTGTTTCCCCTTACGCTGCTACTGTATATACATATATTATAAGTATGTGGTATGTTTGCTCCTACGTTACTACTTAACAAATGTGCTTGCTTAACCTAAGGTATAGATATGAAAAAAAGATAAAGGCAGAGAAAAACAGCTGTTCACACCTATACTAGAGGCAAAGTTTACGTATGTATACGAGGTGTGCTCAAAAAGTAACGAGAATTTTCGTTTTATAAAAAAAATGTTTATTTATTTATCAATATCTATTTTGTCCCCTTCAAAATAATTCCCTTGAGATATGATATACTAGTGCCAACGCTTTTTCCAATCCTCGAAACACTTTTGAAACTCCATCTTTATAATAGCTTTTAGCTCTTTCAGTGATTTGCTTCTAATGTCATCTATGCTTGTAAAACGACGGCCTTTTAATGCTCTTTTTATTTTTGGAAATAGAAAGAAGTCACATGGAGCCATATCTGGTGAATATGGAGGCTGATGCATCGTTACAGTTTTTTTTTTGGTTAAAAATTCACGAACAAGCAATGAAGTGTGAACAGGTGCATTATCGTGGTGCGAAAGCCATGAATTGTTTTGCCACAAATTTGGGCGTTTTTTCGGATTGCTTCAAGCAAACGGCGTTGAACTTGTACGAGTACACCTTGTTTGACCTTGTGGCAAGAATTCAGGATGCACTATGTCACTTTTTTACGTTTTCATCGATTGTTTATTAACTTTATTAACACTTTACAAGCTTCACTACACTTTATTTTATTTTTTGCGCAAAATTGAATACAAATTCTTTGATCCATTTTTTTCACAAACGAAAATCACGGAGCTCGAAAAACACGTCTAACGTTAGCGGCTGCCATTTAAAAAGTAAGCCATGAATATGGCTGAAAATTTTATCCTACTTCAGGGAGATGTGTAACAACATAATGAAGAAAACCTTTTATGTAGGCAGACTCTCCAAACCCGCGAAATTTAAGAAATCTCGTTACTTTCTGAACACACCTCGTATTGTATATATATACATATGTGTGTTGCATGTCTCGGTCATTAAATATGTATTCATGCTTATACATGTATGAAAAAATACCCGCAAGAAGTAATAAATATGTATAGTACGATAATCCAACCTTTGAAAACAAAAAAAACGCTGTATCTCGAAAAGGAAGCTTATTTGGCTAAAAATAACGACTTTTACGGATCTCTTAAGAGGAAACTGCATATTCGAGGTGCACAAATAGAAAGGGGTTAGACTATGCACAACCATACCCTCGATCATTTTCTTTTCGAACTGTATCTTGAAAATAAGGAGTAAAAAAATATTTTCTTACCCATGCCGTGTTTGAAAACTTAATATGGACATTTACAACATCTTTGGAAAACTATTAGCACAAGATAACCTCT
Organism: Copidosoma floridanum; assembly: GCF_000648655.2. The sequence continues at coordinate 980,466 of NW_019379497.1, forward strand.
CAAAATTTAAAAAAATAGTCATAATTCAGTAAGGAAGCTAGTTAGACTCAAAATAACCATTTTTACTGGTATTCTAGAGAGGAACTATATGATCGATGCGCACAAATAAAAGTGGCATGGACTATGCATAAATATTACCGAAAATTTTGGTTTTTTGACTGTATCTTTGAGAGAACAAGTAAAAAAAATTTTTTATTAAGTACGATATGTTTGGAACGTTCATATAAATGTTGACAGAATCTTCGAAGAATTTTTTACCACATAACTTCTTAAAATAAGAAAAACAGTCGTATCTCAAACAAGAAGCCAGATAGGCCAAAAATAATCCCACGTATAGAAAATAATTATTGAAGAGGAAAAATATATATTATATGAATTCATAGAAACAATTATAATAACACTGATAATAAGTTAAATGACAAATTAAAACGTTACAATGAAAAATAATTACATGTCTATTGTTTTTCCTAATCCTCATTAGATAGAGTGAGTTATTTTACTTTTATGGTAGCCAAAATGTAATAAAAAATTTAACCGTCGGATACGATGATTTAAACAAGAATTAATTGTACATATATAATGTCATATCAAATGCCCAAACAGTAATTTTGAAGCAAAGAAATTTTTGTCTTGCATAAGTGGAAAAAAGCTTTTTTTTGGGGCAGTATGGCGAAAATTTTTGTTTTGTTCTGCATTACATGACCAAGAATTCATACGTATATTAATACATATATCATCGACTTTACAGGTAAGGAACAGTGGTAGGAGAAACTGAAGACAGGATGATCAAGTTATAGCTAGTAGATACAAACTGGTTTATTGGTTAGCAATAGAAATATAAAGTACACTTAGAGAATAACACTCAGCTTGGTGGATCGAGACGAACAGTACCTTGCTTGCGCGCGATGCACTGAGGTAGGCTAAGAGGGTGCCAAGGAGAACACACAACGGTCTCTACATACACATACCACTCTGTGCGTACAAGCATATATAAGTGTGAAAAATTACTTCAACAATAGCAAACATGGAAGTACTTATAATGGTCGAATCACGTGTTACATAAGTAGTACGTACGAGTATACGTATTTTATGCACGAGTGTGCTTAAATACGTAATAATAAAACTCTTACTTCTTCAATACCAGATCCTTAAAGACCTATTGGAATACGGTGAAATTTTAGTTTCTCAGTTTTTGTTATATTGAGACTAATAACATTTGAGTTAAAAGTTTAACTTTTACCGGGGATCCAGAGACCTACACCTGGTTTTTCTGGGACAGATATTACCGACGTCGAACATATATTTAAAATAGCATAAAAAATATTTTAAGAAATTGCAGACTGTTTAACTGTACCCTTTTTTAACATGTTGAATTCCAAAAACTAGCAATTTAACTAGTGACAGTGACCTTCCAGAAACATCGCGTAAAATTGCATTTATAAGATCTGTGGAGATCTTCCAATTGTTTTAGTATGAATAATAACTTTTCAATAAACATAATTAATTTTTGAAAGAATTTACCATTGGATTTTTAAATAAACTTAAAAAAGAGATTTAGTTTGTGTCAAAGCATGTATATAAGTTCATAACCACATAAGGAGAACAATTGCCAGCGTTGCTGCATATATTTCCGTTCCTCTCATTGCTCTAAACTTCTTCCCCGCTAACTATGTTATAAACGTCTTCAGGTTAAAAAATCACCTTAATTGCGAAGAAAAACTTGTATGAGAATAGAACGCAATAAAAAATAATTAATTTACTGTATTTATAACGTACACCACATTTTTTTTTAAATTTCTAAAAATTTTGACAAAATATAAAAAAATTGTATGAACAACTATTTATTTACTGTAGAAGTAACAAATTCATGACGAGATATAAAATATTTACTAATACACAGAAAAGCTGTTTTCCTGAAATATTCTAATTTCTAATGTTTTAAGAGAAAATTTTAAACTACAAAAATAAGTGTATTAAGTTTATTAAGTGAATTAACTATTCATTAATCTAACTTACGATTAAACAAAACAAACAAACATACAGTATATAATAATTAACATCACAGATGAGTTATGAACTCACCATAACAAGAAGCAATCGAGACTAATACGTTAGGTTCACTCATGGTAGAGTGAGTAAGGGCCTGGGCTAGTATGCAGGAAGTCAGGGGTTAAAATCTTTTTGGATAATTTTTTTTTTTTTTTTAATTGGTTAAAAGAAGTAAAATGAATGAAATTTAAAATGTGAGGTGTAGTGTGGTGACGTTGTCTGGTGTGCAGGAGACTGGAAGTACTTCAAGGAGGGTACGGTGAAGAAGGAGTAATATGCAAAATCCGCTTCTGTCACACTGTTGTTTAAGGTCACCAATCTGAAATCGTTGATTCACTCTCACGCATGACGCGCCGAGAAACGTATAACTTCAAACTGATCCACTGAATATCGCGTCCAGGTTCATTTGCTTCGTTTGCATGCGTTATAGCAGTTTCATTTGTACTTAGGCGCGGCACTTATGCTATCTTACACAATATAAGTTCTGTCATACGGTTGTGATGATTATTTTAGTTATAGGCTTCATAGCTTTATGATGAAAGTGAAAAGAAGCACGAGTCTAGTACGTGTCACCAACAAAGTACCTTCCTATTTTCGTCCCGACTCTGCGATTTCCATAATATTTTTTTTACTGGTTCTTATAACAAGAACATGATCTTGCTGTTAGAGCCTTTTATACTTTACTCCAAAACAAGATTTAGTGTTTAGTCACCATTATACTCAGGGTGATATTATACAGAACAATATTTTTTTTTTAATAATTGTTTGGTTTTTACTCTTCTTCTCGTCAGAACTAGAACATATTAAGGCTGGTATGAGTTCAGTTGCCAACCTTTAATACATCTACATGCATGTTAATACGTAAAAATTCAGAAATCATATTAAAAGGGATGAAATATTAGCATCTATTCCTGGCTAAAAATTGTCGTATGTTTTACATGCAAGGTACTTGAGCTAAAAGTGAGTATAGTATAATGTAAGATGCTTAACTTTCATTCCAAAATGAAGGTAACATATTTTTTTTATATCTCTGCTGAAATCACAATTGTTGACTATCGAGTTAGGAATAAAAGTACAGAACAACGTCCCTACAGAAAAAGCACGTACTGTACACCAATGCGTAACATAATCTTCTTTCACCTTAAAGTTACCTTTGGCTGGAAAAAAATGGTGGTTAGCATACGGAATAAAATTTTTTTATCTTAGTATACTATATGTTCCATCAGAGAAAAATGTGACTCTCAAATTCCTGATATGATTCTAAAAAAAGTTTTTTTTTTGGTTTGTAACAAAATTTAATTTTTAATGACTATCTTATACGTAGCTTTGGTACTTTTTTTTAACTTGTAGGTATATAATACTAGCTCTCCGAGGTTTAAAAAATACGAATTAAAGAAAATCCGAGCTGGCAAACTTGGGTTGATCAAGATAGTGACACAGAAAGTGATATCTTAAGAAACTTCCGATCAACCTCATTTATCAGTAGGATCAAATGTACCAAAGAAAATCACTGGGCGTTTCAACCTTATAATCTCCAGAATACTCAAGGTCCTCATTCTCCCATACTTTCTTCAGATGCATCTTCATGATTTGCCGAATTACCGTTATTTCAATTCGTACACTCCCATCAGGAGCATTCATATCTGCCCGCCTCATCCTTTACGGCCTATACTTAATACAATACTCACGTATCTAAATACACAGTACACAGCAGGCTCACGCATTACATACACACACAATAACATTAAGATAAGGCTCCTCCAACTTTGTTCCTGTATGCCCAAGCCAACTTGTTAAAATTTGCCTAGATGCTTAAGTACCCCTCCTCTCATTCCTTTGAAAGCGAGCTAGCCTCTAAAATTCTTTAATATTTTTTATTTTACTTCTTCTCTTGGATCCTTTTTGTCTTCTAGTGGAGTGGTCCTAATGGACTGATCCCATGCAGGAGGTTAGTTTTTAGTTAAAAGGCACCCCAGGTAAATCCGATACTACCAGAGGAATAGCTGTGGGTCTCTGAAATTTTTACCTTCTCTCTCCTTTAAATAAAAAAAAACCATGTATCGAAAAGACAATTTATGTTCATACTTAATCAATGGGTCTGTATAATTTTAGAATCAACAGCTGACTCTAAGATTTTGAAGAAAAATTTTTGAGGATAAAAGTATACAAACCGATGAGATGGAGACCTTACACAATAAAAAGTTGAGACATTTGCAAGAAATAGTTAGTAAAGAATAACTGTTTTTCTAAAAGAAAAAATTATGTTTCTTTATCGAACAAACATTGACACAATTTTTTCAGTATTTAAAAATCTAGAAAAAGAATAATAGTTCTTTTGATAAATATGCTTAGCGCTCAAAGCTAAGGTTAGATTTTTTAATGCTAAAGCAAAGGTAAATATTTTAAATTTTGTACAGTAATGTGTGAAACATTTTTTATGCAATACTTATTAAATAACGCCTTGGCTGTACTGTTATCACTGAGGCTACTAGGATTTTTTGTATTATTGGCGGAAGAATAAGATTGGCCAACTATGTGAAAGAAAAAAAAAAATTTACAGATCTTAGGATGATTTAGATATATTGGAAGATAACTAACGAGATAAAGAAAGAAACATAGGAATAAAAAGAGAGCTTATAAATGCAGCGATGTTACCATAAAATGTTTATAGTCTTATAACAACAGAGTGACTAATATTTCTAATCAACATGTATCTTTTCGGATTTTTTTTCACCTAAAGTAAACTTTTGGAGTACGTTTTAATTTAATAGAAAGATTTCGCTCAATACTATTTGAGACAGTGCATGAAAACACATTTGTATAAAATAAAAGGCATTGCTGAATAAAGTAATTAGTTAAAATGTAGTCATCCTCATAATTATCTATGGATAGATGCCTTCAAAAATTCCATTACCATGTTGTGACTATCGAAAAAAGCAAATATCTTTCCTTACTGTATAGCACACTTTGAAGGTTAGAAATTATCTGCACAATGACATCCTAAGTTATTTGAAGAATTGCATTGTTTGTTAGATTCTTCGAAAAAAAGTTATGGCTAATAGAAATGAAACACTTTAGCACATAGTTGTATAAACATTATCAAAGGCAAAAAACTAATACCCACTGTTACCGAACTCAATTAATATAAAATAAAAAATTGTTTTGGAAAAGTAACATGGGTAGCCATTGGGACTTATCTATTACCCACAAATTTACTGTTAGTCAGACCTTTGTTTGATGTAATTCGTGCTCAGAACTACAGTGGTAGCAACTTTAAGACTTAGGCACAGGAAATTTAGTTCCCGTTATCAAAGAATAAGTATATCTATATACGTATTTTATATTGAAAAAACGTTCGGCAAAGTGGCAGACAGTATATTTTTCGCTGACGGTCCATTCACTCTAAAGTTGATATTCTAGTAGTAGGTGAGATCCAATTTTTTTGTTAATGTCCCTTCTTTAAAGTAAATTTTCATTTTTCTTCATTAGTAGCAGCTAAAATAAATTGTGTGCATTTAGCAGTTTTGGCTTCATCTGTCCTAAGCTCTTAGATTCTACGTAATATAATGTGTAGACTAGGTGCAATTCAATGTTAGTGGCACCCTACACACAGAAATGTACTCAAAAATTGGATGTGCTCCAAACTTCCTCGTCACCTAAGCAAAGAAAGATTACATCTACGATTTTTGATTGCAAACACAACAAGTAGACCACAGTTCTTCCTGATGAGGTCAATTACAGTCAGCTATTTCTTTTTTTTTTTTATATGTTTACATGGAGCTGAAACTTCGCTTTTTGCTTTGTGGAATGCTGCTGCATATATAAACAATCCTCTAGCTTGTTTGTAAGCTTATGTTATACTTCTATAGGTGCATTATGCGCGATAGTAAATGAACAATTTCAGATTGGTGACCTTGAAAAAATGTGTAACCAAACCAGATTTTAAATGTATCTCTCTTTTCACCCCATTTTCTCCACCGTATTTTCTTTTTGTTTCACCAATTCTAAAATTAAAAAAAGGCCAGTTGTCCACTGGATTTTAACCTCTGACCTCTTGCACACTAGCCCAAGCCATTACCGACTCATGCATGACTGTCCTAGTAAAGGAAATTCGACAACTTCTTATTATGGTGTTGATTATAAACTATTTTCAGTGGAAATTTTCATTTGCTGTTAATTATTTGGTCTTTTCATTTTAAATCACATTCATACATTAATAATTTACTAAATAGCGTATATTTCTTGGTTAAAGGTTTTTTTTAAAACTTATAAATTAGTATATTTTGGCAGACGAGCTTTTCCATGTTCTATTCTATAATTATTTATTTATCACTAATTTTATACTTTAATTATAAATAAATATTTTACTGTATGTTTCTCCAAAATCTTAGAAAATTAGAAAAAATTTGTTTTCTGTACAAATACAATCATTAATTTTAATTGCATTTTATTGTTTCACAATTTTTTCTTTGAGATTAAGGTGATTCTTTGACTTTAGAACGCTTATCACACAGTTAGCGGGCAAATAATTCAGAGAGGTGAGTGTACTTATATAAACGATTGTACACATATGCCACCCCTTCTTTCTAGTGTTATTAAAAAAAAGCTTATTGACTTATTCAACAGTTAGACTGGTTTATCTATAGTTAATCTTTTACGTAAAAAAAACTGGGAAAATTTACATAGATCATATAAATGCAATTTTGAGGGATTTTTTCCTAAGCTTACATGTTTCATAGCAATTTTTTAAAATTAAACGTGTGGAAAGGGTACAGTTAAACGATATTTTGATTTTTTTTGATAGTTTTTATGCTATATTGAATATACGTTTAATGTTTGAATAATATCTGTCAAAAAAACCTATATGTGATGAACGTCTTGAAGGGACATTTACTGGCATGTAGTACTATGCTGTTGAAGAATGCGGTACTACAGGATGGTTTTTCTTTTTATTTATTTGATACAATTATATCTTAAGTATTCAATATAAAATAGAAATAAGTGCGTGAGTGAATGTGACAGATGTAAGCGTGATGTTAGAGACGTAAACAACGTAGGTGGTAGAAAGGTGTTTTGAAATTATAGGAAGATTCGATGAAAGCGCGCAGTCTTGTACAGGCCAGCTAACATATTGTTTGTGTTGTATTGTGCTATAATGTACTGTTTTTATTTGTTCAGTTATCAAATATTAAAGTATTAATTGAAACCACATCTCACTAACGTAGGTATACTTAGTCCAACGATAATTTCATCACATTTGTACACAATAGTTTCATAGAAGGTACATTGATGTTTATAATTATACTACCTGCCATACAACTTTATAGAAGTAAGGCTTAATATCTGAATACCCAAGCACCCACTGTACACTCTTTACATTTGAGCATTTCTTTGGGTTGTTCTGGTTTTGTAACTAGTTTTAGCATTTTGATGCATTCTCATTATACCGTTGACATGCAAACTGTTGTGTGTCAGATGGGGTTGGGTAGTTTAGTCTACTAATGTGGTGTGTACATGTATAAAATAGGTAGTTGATGTCGATGAGCTCTGGACTCTAAAAATTGACTGTTGGAAGATCAATTGGTGCTACTGATAATTAAATATGACTTAAATTGAGAGGTCAGACTAAGATATCCTAAAGTCGAAGAAGGTGATAATATTTTGTTTCGTGCTCCATAAATCGTTCAAAAATATGGTAAAATTCTCTGTCATAACTGCTTATTATATTGAATTTAGAGATATATGTGGTGCCATCCACAAGCCCAAGCTCAAGTTAAGCTTTGTGCTGCAAACAGCTACTGATACGGACGCAATGGTATCATACTCTGTTGTGTCCGTGGTGTCAGTTGCTCTTTGCGTCACAAAGCTTCACTTTAGTTTGGGCCTCTAAATAGTGCCACATATGTATATAGCACAAGCATTATTGGTTTAAAGATGTCAAATAGTTTACTATTTGAATATTGACTTACACTACATAAATATTGAACTTTATAGATGCCTTATGTGTTTCCAGTATTAATACAGCTTCAGATTGACCTGAAAGACCAGAATGAAGAAAATTAATTAGAAGCGCAGATCGTTACAATAACTTCAACGGTTGTAATGTAGCATAAACTTGAAGGTATTTGTAAGTTATGTGATTCTAATGAAAAATTCGTTAAGAATCAATGTATTCTGAGAGTCTTCCATGTTAATCTATTTTTAGGCTTCATTGAAAAAAATTTTTAGAGTATTGAAGGTTTTGGAAAAACTTGCAATGACAGTTTTATTAGAGACTCGATTATAATCCATGAAAAAGAGAAGAGGAATTGCTTTTCAACTTTTAACTCTATGTTTCGTGTTACTTCCTTAAAATTTAAAATCTTATATAACCACTATAAATGTTAAATAGCTGCACTCATCTTTTCAAATGAATAGTACGTGTTAACATAAAGACAAGTTATTTTATCGACCAGCAGAGATAAGTTAAGGCAATTTTTAAACTGTTAATAAGATTTACTGAATACAAAACAACTTGTACACAAAAAGAGAGCCAAGGCGACTACTCTTGCATGCACATGACGACATGCTTTGATAGACGAATGAGATCTTGATTATGCCGTTTGTTTGAGTACCAAATACACTTGCAGTTCCCTTCAGATGGTATGACTAGTATGACTCTCTCTTACATACATGTAGACTATAGCTATACACACAGTTTTATACATATACAATATATTTAATACGCCTTATTATAATTATACCTATCAAACTTATTTGTTCTTTTAAAACACATTTTAAATTTCTGTAAAGTTACCATATTTTTCTACATTTATAGTACCTAATTCTTATTTATAACTTTTTTATCAGTTTATTCTATTTTCTATTTTTATTAAAAACTTTTATGAAGTGTTTTACAAGTTTTAGTTCATTTACAGTCTCTGACAATGCTACAATCTTAGCTCAAGTAAAATACTTTTCTTACACTACTTTGTTTCCGTATTTTCTAATAAACTTCATTGTGTAAACTCTAATCACCTGACCAGTCCAAATCAACAAAACGACATGCAGTATGACCATTGTTATTGCCTTTAAACATAAATTTTAAATCATTTGTCAGGTATACGTGTGCTAGAGACAGAGCAGGCTATCGTGATGGCGTGGCAGATGCGTCATGCACTGCCTTTCTTCATCCAAACGCGCCACTGGCACTCATAGCCAAACCCAGGTGGGGTTTTCGCTAGTTTTTCCATACCGGGCGCTTCCCCGGGTGGCGGATAGGGGCATCCTCTTAAAATATGAGGTGACGATGGGCAGCTGGGGTGGCTCTCTGTGGTGGTGGTCGGGGGCGTGGATCGGGGGGCGTGTGTGGCGTTGGCGTGTGTATCTGCGGCGATGTGGACGACTAGTGCCCCATGCCTCCATCGGTGTGGATGCATGGGCTGGCTCTGCTTGTACTCCTTGTTCTTCGCTTTTTGCTGCGTCTGTAGGTGGCACTCCATTGCTTGATGCAGGCCAACAAAAACTAGCACCTGTCGTGTATGGAAGTAAGCGCCGGTTAAAACATTCTTCTCAGATACATGCATCACACACCCTTACTAAACAAACACAGGGACACTTACGGATTGTTCTGGGTTGCGTGTGGCGGGTCCTATTCCGGGCTTGCATTGGAGTCCTAGCGGCGGGTGAAGCCAGATGATGAGGCCCAGGTTAGTCTGGGTAACCACATCTAATATGGCTGTACGCCTCATAAACAAAAAAGACGTGGTGGGCCGACTAATCTAGGCTTACTACCACTGAGGAGGCTATATGGCGGCACCATAGTGCCTTTTGCCAGCCCGTTTCGTTGGGTTGTCTGCGCGGTCTTGGGACTGTACGCCTGCCGCTCGTCTTGCTGGAATGACTGTTGTGTACCAACAAATACATACATTACACAGAAACACCATTTTTACACTTGTCACACAACGCCAGGGCAGTCTCTGCGGGTGGGACTGAGGGAGAGTGGCGACTCCCGGCTGGCCCGAGCAAGTAGCAGTTTTCTCTGGTAACAGAGAGGGCTGCTGCCCTAGTTTTAACCCTTTCCGAATACTTATTTCTAGAAAAAAGGGTAGTGCTGGCCTTTGCGGGTCAGTACGATATTAAAAAAGATGCCAACATGAAAAACGTCGATGCAAAACTAGTACCCCAGGCGGTAACCTCTCTGAGAGAATCCGCCGGCAGTTCCGATCCGGTGAAAGCCCGGGTGACTGACGCAGGCCCCACGGATTCTGGGGGGGGGGGCCACAAAGACGTGTCTCATAGCCAACAGGGACTGATTAATGTTCCATGGCCTTTTCTTACAGACAAAGGACGAAGAGGAAGTCTGTCGAGTGTAGGCACTAATGACACCGAGGTTAGCAACGTGTCGGTATTTAGCCACCAGACCCAGGAAGAGCTTGCCTCTTTAGAAGAAAGTGTCACTAGGCTCGGAGTAAGGCAACAGCAAGTTGCTGATAAAGTCCAATCAGCAACGAATGACATTGCAGAGACGCTACAGCTGATTAATGATAAGTACGGCAACACAGCAAACGCTGTTAAAAATGGGCTCAAAGCGGCGCTTAAGCATCTTTAAGAGGCAGAGGTGCTAAGAAAAGGATGTCTCACTGAAGAAGATTTGTGTACCAACGCTTGGAAGTGGTCATTTGAATCCCTGCAGTGGAGGGAAAAAAGGCGAGATAATTTTCGACGGCACGTACAGAAACGAACACTGAACACTGCCTTAAAGGAAATAGAACGAAGTAAGAGAAACAGGATTCCTACGGACAGCCCTGAGAAACGCCAGCAGGCTATGTCTTCAAAGAAAAAGGAAGCAGGCAGTGGCAAACAAGAAAAAATTCCACTGAATGACAAAACAAGCCGGAAGAAAAGAGTGGACGCCACAACAACAGTAGTAGTGAAGATGAATAAAGGACAGACCTTTGCAACGGTGCTGAAGACTATGAAGGCGAACTTTGACCCCGATAAGACTAAAGTGGCAGTCCAAAGTGTTGTCACTACAAAAAAAGGAGACATACTTATTAAAGCCAAAGGTGTAGAGAATGCTGCTGCATTCTCACAGCAAATTAAAAAGTTGGTAGCTGGACAGGGTACTGTCAAATTAAGCGACAGAAAAGTGACATTAGAGGTCCAAGACCTGGATGCCATTGTAGAGGAAAATGAGGTCAAAGAGGCCTTCGCTAGGACTTTTGGACATCAGAGCCAGGAGCCAGAAGTTGCTCTCTTAAAGCCAAATGCCAAAGGACAGAGGCTGGCTTTAAGTAAGGTGGACGAAGCATCTGCCAGACACGTAGAACAGGAAGGCAGGTTACGAGTTGGCTTTGTGAGCTGCCAAATTCGAAGAAGAATCAAAGTAACAAGATGTTACAAATGCCTGGGATATGGACACGTCTCGGGCAACTGTGAGAACGAAAACAGATCCAAGCTGTGCTTCCGTTGTGGAAGCTCTAACCACCGGAAGAAAGAGTGTCCAGGCCCAGCACGGTGCTTCCTTTGCCCAACAACAGACAACAAGCACCAAGCAGGCAGCGGGAGCTGCCCTTTATTTAGAAAAGCCCTGAAAGAGGCCAGGGATAAGGCCTAAGCAGGATCAGAATAAGGCCAAAAGGCCTGGAGTTAAAAGACAGGCTTATGTGGACCCACGCTGCGCTAGGTACTTTTTACCTATCAGCAAGGGAAAGCATTAAGCTTATAGTGGTGCTGCCTAAGTAGGCGGCCTACTATGGAGCGCTAGACAAGGTGCTGGTCCTCAGGGACCCCGAGTCCTTTTCAGGACTCGAGAGCATCAGCACCTCTAGCAAATGGTGGCGAGTTAGCTAGTTAATGCTGTGAGACGCGATGGTCTCCCGGCTGGCTCCACCCTGAAGTAATGCTAACGCGGTTCCGGGGTGGATCAAAAGCCACGCGGCATGGGGGGGATATTTTAGTGGGTGTGGGTAGTCTAATAAAAAAAATCCACTGAGTCTAACACTACCGCTGTCCCTGCGGTGTGCCTCAACGCATTTCCCCTCCTTCCACAAAAAAAAAAAAAAAAAAAAAACTCATAGCCAATGCCTCTGATTTCGTCATCGGAGCCGTACTGGAGCAGCAGTGGCAGGATGGTTTCTGAGAGCCACTCAGATTTTTTTTCAAAAGCTCTTAAATGCTCAACGGAAGTACAGCACCTACGACAGAGAGCTTTTGGTTGTTTGCAAGGCCATCAAAAACTTTGAACGCATTCTTGAGGGACGGATCTTTATAAATTTTACCGATTATCGTCCGGTCATCCATGCGGCGCAGCAGCGATCAGGCAAAGCCTCACCAGGGCAGGCTTACCACATGGAATAAATTCTGCGTTTTAACACAAAGTTTTACCACAGCTGAAGCTGTAAAAATCTAGTCACGGATACCCTCTCCAGGATGCTCGCTGCTGAAGCAACCTTAAGGCCTTTGTACGCCGGCTCAGAGTTAGCCACTTCCATCAGCAAGACAACTGAGATACACAACACGGCAATAGGGGACGTTATGGGGGTCTCTGGCTTAGAGTTCGACACGGCCACTTTCGTGATGGCCTCCATCTTCGACATACCTGCCATTGCTCAAGCTCAAGCTGCTGATGAGAAGCTACAGGAGCTCTTAAACAACCAAGGTTCTATTCAGCTCTTGCAGGTCAAACAGAATGGACACACGATCTACTGTAACGTTTCCACTGGTAAGGTGTAGCCCTACCTGCTGCCCTCACTCCGTCACCGTGCCTTTGACACGGTACACGGTCTTGCCCACTCAGGAGCCAAGGCCACTGCCAAGGCTCTCGCAAGGCGCTACATCTGACCAGTAATTCGCAAATAGGCCGCAACATGGACCAAGCACTGCGAATCCTGCCAATGCTCCAAAGTCTCGCAGCACAACAGGGAGGCGTTAGGACGCTTCAATGAGCCGGACGACCACTTTGAGTACGTCCACGTAGACTTAATCAAGATGCCACTGGTCAATGGGATGCAGTATTGCCTAACCATTATTTATAGGCTCTCCTGCTGGCCCATGGTAGTTCCTCTTCCAAACTTTCAAGCAGAAACTGTGGCAAAAGCCCTCAACGACCACTGGACCAGCGCCTTCGACATTCCTTTGATGATAACCTCGGACAGGGGCGCCCAATTTGAATAGACTCTCTTCATCGAGCTGGCGCACAACCTTGGATCCAAACTCTGCCACACAACGTCCTACCATCCGCAATCCAACGGCATGATTGAGCGCTTCCACCACACGCTCAAAGCTGGGCTCAAATGCTACCTGCAAAATTTGATTGATGTCCTACCGATGGTATTGATGGGGTTCTGTTCTACTGTCAAGGAGAATTTTGGGACATTGTCCGTAAATATGGTATTCGGTACCACACTCCGTTTGCCGGGTAAGTTCTTCATCACCTCCTCAGTTCAGGCCGACCACATCAGTTTCATGTACAGTCTCAAGCAGCTGTTTTTGTCACTCAGGCCAGTGTCTGCTTCAAGGCATGCCAGCATTCATCCCCTAAGTTTCAGGGACCTACAAACTTGCTCTCATGTCTTTCTACGCATGGACTCCATTCGCAAACCACTGGAGCAGCCCTATTCGGGCCCACACAAGATTCTCAGCCACACGGATCATAGGACTTTCATCATCGATTGTGCTGGAACCCCAAAGAAGTCACAGTGGACTAGATCAAACCAGCCTACCTGGAAGTTGTGCAACACATTGATTTAGCCATCAGCGCTAACGAATTCATGATTTTGCAACCAGTACCTGCTGTCGCTCCCCTCCTGGCTAGAACTCAGAAATCAATGCAAGCCCTGCAATCTGGGCAAATTCCTAATGTTTGCAAAGTCTCGCACCACGTTTCGTTCCCAGCGGTCGATGGGCTGATCTTTGGAGGGGGAGTGGGTGTGGCAGCACGGCCAAGCCACCTAGCGACATCTATCAGGCGCAAGTAGAGGCTGATTCGGCGAGAGGTCTACTCCGTCTACTGAGTGAGGAATGCGCATGCATCGTTGTTACACTCCATCTTACTTCAACTAAGTAGGCATGAATTCCTTCAGCTGTGGGAGCTGCAAAGAGGAGATAGAGAGAGAGACTGGACCGCACCGACAGGAAAGCAGATTATGGTCTCTCAGCAGAAAAAAAGTATGGTCTCACTACTTTACTTAAACTCTTACATTCTTACACAGTAGCAGAGTTGTATATTTTAGTGATTAATAATTAAGTGGTTCTCAAAAAGTGTTGTCATTTTTTCAACCTGAACCCACCTTCCACTCCAACACGCAGAGACAGCCATGTGCACACTAAATATAAACTGCATACTTTTTTTACATATTTAAAATATGTCTCATTAGAGCAATTTGGAAATCTACTTGAGTAATTGACGATATAACTAATGTCAGGTCACGTATCTGAACAAATAATTACGAATTAAATTTCTACACTGTAAATTGTTTTTTTCTTTTGTTGCTTAATTTTATTTAAGATGAACTTGCATCAGAATACTACAAGACTTTGCATTTTTGAGTTTATACTTAAACGCCGAAGACTCAAAATAATTTTTCGGACTTAAAAACATTTCATAATTTTTATATTTTTAATTAACAATAAGTCATCCCCAAATCATGTTTTACTTTTTTGATATCTTCCGTACAAAATTTTTAGGATACTTTTCTTCAAATCATACGAACAGTACTTAACTTTTACAATAAATTGATAAATCATCTACGAACAGAATAGTTTATAATTTATTATAACCATTATCAGACTATTTTTAAGTTTTAAGCTTATTATAAATTCATTAAAACATTCGTTTTACGCTCTAAGACTCTCCCAAACCATACTAAGCTTTTGGCAATTTACGGACATACGATTTTTTTTCATGCCCTTCCAATGTTTGGAATCAAAAGTTTCTATAGTTTCATTAAAATTTCGAGGGTTATCTGCTCTTCAATAATTAAGATAAACACACATACCTATTATAATTTTATCCATATCTCTAAAAACGTTTAACATTTTATTTTTGGTCTAAGTTTGAAATTGTGACCCTGATTTTTCTGTTCATGGTTTTCTATCAAATTTTTATGATTCTCATCTTCTATACCCCTAAATTAATCGCTGGACTAAAATTCACTATCACACATTCAATTTTTATTTTTCCACTTAACATTACCTCATAAGCCAATAAAATAT
Source organism: Copidosoma floridanum (assembly GCF_000648655.2). The sequence goes on from NW_019379497.1 coordinate 995,712, forward strand.
TTATCTTTTTCTATAATGTCTACATGTCTAGCTACACTCAATAAATTATTTATTCACATTTTGTATCCAACAAATTTATAACTAGCATAAATTCCTAAATAACATTTTGTATTACATTTAGACCTTCATCTTTGTTCAGGTACACTATAAATGATTTTTTACATACTTATTCACAAGAAATATAGACATTTCTGTATAATAAATAGTTGTAAATACATAAGTAAGTTTCAGCTCTCACCGCTACCCATCAGCTGTCCCTAATTGATCACACAATTCACATAACTATTTAAGAATTTTCATGTCATTTTAAATCCAATGATATTTAATCAAGCTCTCCCCTTTACTCCCCTTGCTCCTTTTTGACCACCTCCTCTACCCCCTATTGCGTAATCGCTTTCTACTTGTATTTTACCATCTCCAAGGATGAAATTTTCAATATTCTAAGAACTAGGTGGAATTTTTATAATTAAATAATTTTATTAACTAAAGCAATCAAGCTTTTAAAACAAAAATTGTATGTTTTTATATTTACCTACATTGTGACATGAATTAGGGGATTTGTTCCAAAAATGATTTTTTGGTTTTTTCTGGGAAAAGAAAATTTTCTCTACTACTTTAATAACTATCTTATAGGTCTAGGTTATTCCTTAGAATAAAGATGGAATTGGTTAAGTCATAAAAAAAATTATTAACCATTTAGCGTCCATGATGTACAATACCATGTAATATTTGGTAATAATATAACCAATCTTCATGTGTTAAATGTATAACAAATGTGACAAATTCAGACTTGTTATCTAGACCATACTTTGCACAAATTTTTTTCGATGCAATTTACACATTTACGTCCATTATTAGATTTTAAAATTATGGTTGCTCTTAACCTACAAAATATATCAGTTAGGAGTTATCCTACTTGTTTAACAGTTATATTTAACAACAGTCAGGGGCTTACAAGCTTTCTCAGGTGATATCGATAGTTTAAAATAAATCGATTATCACTATACTTTGCATATCAATGTGATCTATTTGGTACTGACTGTTAATGCAACTACTTGAACTAAATAAGCTGTAAAAACTTTTCTTAGTACATCAGCATATTTACACTTCAATTCGGCTTCTGTGACTATGAATAATAATATAAGATGAAGCTTTAAGATAAAACTAAGAAAATCTGCGTATTTTTCTATTTATTTTTTGTATCAAGTAATAATATGTGTAATTTCTACAGTTTTAAATATATGTTGTTTATTACAACTCACTAATTTTACTAAGAATGTTACTAGCTTCTGTAATAGGTTTTTTAATAATTCATTGTCTCAAATGACGATATTATTATGTAGTGAACCAAATTTAATTTTTTGATTATTTTGTGCTTTTAAGACTTTAGTAAAAGTAATAATTTACATGTTAGAATTGAAATGATACCCTTGATTTTGGTTTTCACTAATTATATGATTGAATTTAGAAAAAAACGGTATCTTACTTTTCTTAAATTTATTACATGTAGGCTGTTTAGTAGCTGCAATAATACTCAACTAAGAAACATTGAAACCGAAATAGTAGCTACGTCTGATGAATGTACACAAATAATTTAGTTCAAGTATTTAGTTCAGCAAGTTAGTTAGTTAGTAAGTTACTAAGGCTCTCCCAAGTAAGCACCTCTGTGAACTTTTACATGTTCTTTCTTACCACACAATACTTTTCCTGAGGGGATGGGCAACCTTCTCACAGAAAAACGGCCTACCCCTTGGATCCTTCACTCACGAGGTGGTCTGAGTCACATCATCACCATACCAAAAAATTGAAATAACTGTATCTAATAATGTAAATTGTGTAACTAATAATGTAAATTGTGTAACTAATAATGTTATATGTAATTTATACTGTAATATGTAACGAATATTAATGTAAAATGTGCCTTACTGTACTAAGGCTGTATGTACTCCTTTTTAAGAAAGCCTAAAAATAAATAAAGTACTGAAGTAGGTATTTATTACAAGAAATCAATTATGTATATACGTATAATGTCAGATGTTTAAGTAGGGAAGCCTACTGTTAATTGAGTAAGACATAAAAGTGAGCCATGAGAAGGTTATTTTTATCATGTTTTTTATTGGATTTTAAGGCAAAACACCCTTCAACGTACTTAACTTTGCCAGTAAGCTTTAGCAAACAACTTATTCAAAAAGACCATTATGCCCCAAACATTATATCCTATTGACAAACTAGCATAACGACATTTGCGATGAAACACATACGCCATATCGCACCTAAGCTCAGTCATATAAAAGTGTTATAGCATAGGATGCAGGTATTTAAATCAACTAACTCTAAAAGTTCATCTTAAGTAAACGAGACACAACTTGATTTGTGTAATGACAATAAAGTACTTAGAGGCCAGGGTAAATAGTACAAGCATCGTCTCCTGGAGTTGCAAAAAAAACGATTGATATTGGCAGCCAAATAATGTGTCTTTTAGAATGGATAAAGAAAAATTTAAAAAAGCAGAAGACCTTTATAACGTAAAAAGAAAGTTGTAAAATCTAGTCAGGAAAAATTTTGAAACCAGTGTAACTAAACTTAACACCAAAAGCAAAGTCAAGAAAATGTTCTGTGAGATGCAACAATAGAGAAAAAAGAACGCAGAAGCAATAAAATACTGGCAACATAAGCTTATAGGCAGATATTTTACAATATACTTAGACCATTAGCCATTACAAAAGTCAAAGATAAAAGCTAGACATAAAGAGCTGGGTGACCTCACATATCACTAATTACAATTTGATTTCTATCCAAAATACTACCCCGATAAAGATAATCTCAAAGCCGGTGGGCTATGTAGAAATTCTGTATTGGAACCTCAAGAAGACGAAGAGGATAAATTAAAGACTGTTTATTTAATGATATTGAACGATATAATAAAATATAAAAAAAGAACGATATTACAAAAACAAATATAAGTAAGTTGATTTACAAACACTTGTTTTATAAAAAAATAAAAAATAAAGAAAAATTATGTTTTTAGAAGATTTAAGAAAGAAACTTTTAGAAGAAATACTCAATAAATTTTGTCATACTGGCATAAGCCAAATGTAAAATAAAGTATCGATTTATGATACAGTAAATGATACATCAGAAAATATAGGCCTCATGAGGAAAGGGAGATCCGAAACAATGACAGACCACTTTGATTTTGTAGTAAAACTATGAATGTTTATTCCAGTGACATGTATTTTGACGTCAACGATAACTTAGTGTAACGACTGTTCATTATTTTGACAGCCAATCACAGAGCAGTACAAGTATAGAAAGTCAAAATAAGCTGCCTTGTAATTGGCTGTTGAAATTATCGACCATCGTTGTACTGTGCTGTTGATGTTCTCTAAATAAATATGGCTGAAATAAACATCCATAGTTTTACTACAAAATTCAAGTGGACTGTTAATATATTAGACCCTTTCCCGGCTACAGCTTGGTCTTGCACGTAAACCATTTGAAATAGTCTCTATGGACACAACAGATAGATTTGGCGGTTCATGATCTACAAAAAATTTACATCTCTGAGTAAATAACTTTACAAGATTTGCATACTTACTAACATCGTACATACAAAATGTCAACGACTTCAGTGAACTCACGGAAAATGTGCTAGAAAATCACAAGATTATAATACGATTAACAAATCAGTTTTAGTCACACCAAATTTTTGTACCAAAAATTTATGTAAGGGGGAAAGATGTAAGGAAAATAGCCTGAGTTTGTTTAAGCTACGTGAGGCATTAGATCAGTTAGCTAGATCTCTTAGTAAATCATTAAGACAATTAAATTCTAATATACGTTGCAAATACGTATCGAGCAGTATGAGTGACAAAGCTTTACTGAACACAATGCATTGAAATAAATTATTTATTAAAGTTATTAAACGAGATGTAATGTAAGTTATAATGTTAAATGTTGTTTCTTTGTTATTTATAGGTAGGATTGACAACTTGATTCGGTGATTTATTGTAAGTAAAATAAATGAATAAAGATCTTTATTTTTTAGAGTGAAGCGCTCTTTCACTACAAACTTTAACTAGATCAGAAGATTTTAACATGAAGGAGTCCTTCTTTCATATTAAAACATTTTGACCTGGTTAAAGTTTGTAGCCAACGAAAAGTGTGTGATAATGTTGTTTTTAGAGAAAATTTAGTTTTATCACATAATCATAAAAATTTTTTTTGTTTATTCGTAGAAACTCCAGCTGTCTATCGTTGGTGGCCACACCTGTAAACGCAGAGTACTCTAACATGTGAAGGTAGGTATGCGTATACAAACAGTTTCATATGTGAGACCTATTACTCAGTCAAACAATCAAGCACCTTAAATAATTGAATCCAATACGTGTTCATGTCAACTGATAACAGGCCACTTGGCGCTTCAGTGTTCTTAACCCATGCACGCTGTGTTCAACTAGCTTAAAATGGCTGAGAGATAACTTAAAATGAATAATTAAAGTTTACAAATCGATACATTTTGATCTGCTCTTTTAGATAGTATTTTTTTGCTCTGAATTGTTTTTCGTGAAAAAAAATAAGTCAGAAGTTCAGGAAGTTCCTCTAAAATAAGTCATTTGTAAAATAACAAAACATTTTGGAATCAAAAAAGCAATGTTAAAAACATTTGCTTCACAATTTTTAAGGAGTTTGGTGAACTATAGTTAAAAAATTATTCATTGGCAACGATCATGGACAAGTAAGATCTTTTGTTTTCACCTTGAACAATTGTATGTAAAAGCTGTTCTTTCACTAGATAGTTAAAGGTAGAAATAATGTTTTTAACTCGAATGAAAATAACAACCATCTTTGTCAGTTTTTTTGATTCCAATAATTAACAAACGACTAAAAAAGCAAAATCCAAACCAAAAAAATTACATTTTTTTAAGAATCAACACATGGAAAATTGTAACTTTAATAATATTTTCATAATAATAAAAGTCATATTCGTGTTGTAAGAATGGATTATATTTCTATCAGCAAAAAAATTAAATTAGTGACAATTTTCGGCTGAGCATTAAATCTGTCAGCTACTTAATTTTGGTAACTTGTATATTTGTAGTGATTGTTATCGCCTACTTAAGAGAGAAAAAGGTGTTTTGTCTCGAGAGCACGCTAGCACTCATCAGTAAGGCTGATGACGTGCTCCCTGCCTTAGACACAGCAAAGGTATGGGCTGAGATTAACTCGATCGTGCTTATATAGTAATCGTGCGGGAATTTTGCCACTTGACGCGAGAGAATTATTAGGGGCTTGGCCACCTAGTGAGTAGAGCCTGAAGCGCGAGAGATGCGAGACACCACATATTTAGTAAACTACTAAATCATAGCTTAGCTATATATAAAACAGTATTTTTATCATAGGTAAGCTGATATTATCAGCATCACATCTTGCCTTAATCATGAACTTTCAAGACGACTAATCAAGGCCAAGCCGTAAATTAAAACAGTAACTAACCTCGTCTCAGCATCAAATATATAAGCTAATTGAATTTGGTTATTTTTAAGGGCATTCAGTAAATCATCAGGTTCTAATGATATACTAAATGCTTTTTGATGTATTGGGCTGTTAAATCATAGCTTAACCAGAAATCGGATAGTTTTTACACACTTGCTAAGCCAAAAATCCGTTAGCATTTAATCTTGCCTTAGCCAAAAGTTCATGAAATGTCTAATCTTGGCTGATCAGAGAATAAAAGCATTGAATCTTGGCTTACCTGATCTAATATTGGCTGCGCCAAAAATATATTAGATTTATAGTCTTGGATAAACCAAAAATAATTACATAGTTAAATCTTGTTTAAGAATGAAATAAAATATCTTTAAATATTAGATTCTCTTCAACTTCACTACCTACTAAATTGTGTCTGAGACAGAAATAGTTCTGCGGTTAAATCAATTGAAGTCTAAAAATTAGTCAGCTGATTAACTTTGTCCATTATCCTAAGCTCATAAGCCACTAGAAGCAAATTAATAAGATATTAAATTTTGGTTTAGCCAAAAATTTATTAGTAGTCGTATTTTGGCCAAGCCAAGAATTATAATCTACTTCTGAATTTTGGCTTAACCTAGGATTTTCTTTTGGTTTTTTTTGTTCAGCTAAGCAATATATTGGCTGCTGAATTGTAGGTTGGCCATAAATTGACGGTATATCTTATTGTGGCTCAGCTAGAAACTGATCAGACATTATATTTTGGCTGAGCTAAGAATAAGTAAGATATTAAATTGTAAGAAATTGTCGTACAGCTGTACATTTTTTACTGAAAATAGAGTAAATTAACTTTTTAAATATTTGCTTAAATATTGTCTCAATCACAACGAGTAAGAAATTGGAATATTCTGGAAGTCTACGTTGTAAAACTATTTTTGGTGTATTATACTTCCTAGATTTCAAATAAATTACTAGGAGCTCTTACTATGAATTAAGTCCAGCAACGAATGCACATAATTAGGTGTATTTTTTAAAGTTTCGTATACAGTGTTAATAATTTTTTGACAGCAAATGTTTAACCTTAGATATTTAATGGGCAGACCTTACCCAGTGCCCATAAGAATTATACATAATTTTGTTGTGCAGAGATGTTTGTACACAAAATGTCATGCAAAAGCTAATAAATAACGATCAGAAAGTATTTTACTAACATTTTTTTGTGCATAGTATTTGTGCTAAAACTAGAAAAGTTTTTGCTCACACACAATACTGAATCTTGATGCGTTGTGCACATAATAATATTTATTCAAGCACAAATATTGGGCACATATAGATAGTTATGGAATATTTTCTGATCTTCATTGGTTAGCTTGTGCAAGATAATTCATGTACAGAAATTTGTGCACAATCTCTGTGTGCATGAGATGTAGTCTACCATTTAAGGTAATACTTTATTTATAAAAATTGTAATCTACTTTTTTCAGAGTTTTTTAAAATAATATTACCTGTAAACTGCTAAAGAAAGAGAGAGAGAGAGAGAGAGAGAGAGAGAGACAAAGAGAAACATAGACGTAAGACAAACATGGTTTAGTAACATATAATAACTGAATGACATAGTACTTACTTAGATTTGCGGGCACTTACGTTTTCAGTAATGTTTTTATACAAAAAGATCAAGGAAATTACCTAGTACCTTTACAAATATAGCTGGGCGTTCAAAATTTGTGTTAGTTGAGTTTAAATACAATTCAATTTAATAACAAATGAGTTTTAATAAACAAAGTCATTCATTCAATTATGTAGGTAAAAGATCATCCCGTTAATACATTGGAAGACCCTATGTAGCTAATGCAAAGCATATATTTTATCGTACCATGAAATTGGAAACGTCGTAAAAAAACTAATGTGGTCTGTTTATGTTTCAAATCGAATGATTTGTTTGAAAAACTACATAAAGTCGTGATTAAAATAAGTACTATAAGCTCTTCAAGAAAATCTTACTAATATATAAAGCAAAGACGCTAAAACCGTTGTAACTGCTAACCACAAAAACTACTGAATTGATTTTGGTGAAAATTTTCACACTGATTCTTGATGATTCCGAGATGGTTTTTGCATAGTTTTTTTCTTGAAAAAGTTAATAATAATAGCGATGAATAAGCTAAAAGTTTTGTTAGAATAATCTTGCTTTACGCTTTAGTTCAGTAGGATCTGCTAGGTGGTGTCGAGGTACAATTGAAGTCACCCATAATCAAAGATGGTAAAGAGTGGTTATAAGATGCCCCATCGCGTAGACGATCATGCTGCGATAGTCATGCAGCTGGGCATCCCGACTACCGATGACACTCTTCTTTCATGAGGAAGCGAAATAAATCGGTTTTTACCCTGGATCCCCAAGATAAACGAGTGCCACGGAAAAACAAGCATTCGGAATGTCAATGTCACCATGGAGGTGTACCAGGACACGTGTCTAGCCATAGCACAAACTGCTCCAGCACTTCAGAGCTTTGTGGCCGTTCAACCATCCGATCTGGTGCCGTCAGAAAATATTCTTCTTCGAATTCGAGCCATAGAAGACAACCCTGAAGGGTACGGGCAGCCACAATGGCCTCCTTCTTAGTGGTCGTTCCAACGGCATATCTACAGAGCAGGTATTCTCCAGGCCCACTTTTCTGACTACCGATAAATGGTTGGTTATCTGGGGGACGACCTAAAGGCGAGATATTGGTTGGTCAGCGGCGTACTTTTCTTTATGTACGGTCTTTGTACACAGAAACTCAAAGGATAAGCGTCAAGCTACCCACAGCTAGCTCTTTATTATCAAGAATAATAATAACTAATAGCTGCAAGTTTCATCACCAACCCTTTTCAGGGCCATTATAAGTATGTACGTTCACTATTTGACCATCAATCTCATTGGTTCTTTTAAGGGCCACCTAAGTTTAAATTACCTTGCCAACAAGCACATTTTTACCACGATTCCTGGAGACCATTCGTCAACTAAAAGACTATGTAAGGCCAGCCACTATTAAACCAAGTCAGTCACTCACTGGCAGACGTTACGAGCAGAGTTGTTCGTCACAAGGCTGGGAACCTCGGTGATCAACGACCCAATATTATCCTCTTGACTTTAAGCATTCAACCAGGAATTACCGATCCTCTTCAAGGTCTGCGCTGCGAGAACCTAACAGCTAGGAAAAAAAAATAACAAACGTGAGCCAACGAGACCGTTTTTAATGGGCAAGCATCACGAACTAACCTTTTCACCTTAGATCACTAAAACAACTGAGTCTGCAAAAAAAGAAGGTGCTTTAGACACCGTCTTTGACGTTACACCAGGAGACGTTGGGAAAAAGCTTTACAACTCACTCCAAAGCTTTAAACGTTGTTGTTTTCTTACCGATCAGTGTGGTGCTACAATAATAGGCCCAAGATGATCACCCTAAAATATCCAGGCAGTCACGTTTGCTGGAAAATTTAATCCAGAAAGACTTTACTGAAGAAGCTCACCGGTCCTTTTCAGGTTTATTAGACGTCGAACTACCTTGCCATAACAAATATATTACAACCTAATAAAGTTAAAAAGGTAGCCTTTAGGGCTCACAAAAGTCCTAACTATGCCAAAAGTCACAAGAAGTCAAATTAGAAGGAAAACTTTAAATGCATCTCATACAATTTTAGGCGTCAAGAAAACGACGAAAGAACTTATTAAGTGAGAGATCAGCTTTTTACTATGACCTTTATAGCAATGTCTTAAATCTCTTATATTTTTGAATAGGTGAAATGCATTTGTATTTGTGTTGCGATCAATAACATAGAGATTAAACTCCAGAACTTTGTTGCTCTGTTAATAAATTTGTGAGATAAGAGAAAAAAATTTTTAATGAAATATTTTTTGTGAGCTTCAAACTTTTGCAGCCTTAAAAAATATCCCTGATCATAAATTATACGGGAAAAACTGGAAATCAACGGCCTTTAAAGGCCAACGATTATTTTATAATATAATAAATGCACGGTTCTTTTCAGCATAATTATTTTTTTTACTTTTAACAGCTTTTTACTTGACCAAATAAATTATATGCATTCCAAACAAATATGTTTTGAATAAAAAGATGTTTGTTCCGAGAACTGTCACAACTAGATGTAAAGTTTTTAACTGAAAACGTTTCACGTAACATGTCAACACACTACAGTGATTTATTTAGTAAGTCTCGAGTGAAGCCAAGACGGAGGGGCCGCTAGTAATAATATAACTGTAGCTGTTATTGCACAACTGGCTCTGAAGAAAGCTGTAAGCGTATTGTAGGTGTCTTAATACATTTGTCAAGGTATATTGGTTATAAAATATAAACAAAACTTGACACTGAAGAACATTACTTTTCGTATGCGATGTATCATTTATTACTATTCGATTACTGCAAAAGTTCTTATCTTCCCCAAAATGGTCACGACAAATAAGGGGAGAATCACGTCAACTGTCCCAGCACCGCGGTGGACGGCCCGCGCGGGCGTCAAACACGACGTTTTCAGCTCGTCGTTTCGGTGTCAAAACTTTGATAAAAAAATTACCTAAAAACATTTTCTTACGTATTTTTTCCTCAGCTTTCCAGTGGTGGCATCAGTTTTTGAAAAATTTGCTCCCATAACCTCAAAAAATGCACTTGTTTGAAAAACACGTTTTATCTCCATGATCTTCAACTTTTGGAATTTTTTCGATAGTCTAGATCGAAAGATGAGACATTTTTACGTAGATATCGACAATAAAAAAAGAGGGGTTCTTCGTTTTTATAACGTATTTAAACGACGAACGAGACGATGGGAGCCGCGGCGGCCGGGCCATGCGTGGCAGGAGCGCGCCGTCTGCTACCGTCTCTCTGACTGGATGTAAGCAAATTCACCTAACCGTGACGGTTTGCACTTCGCAAGAAGTTTTGATTGATAAATTAAATATTAGTATTTATTATTTTTATGACTTGAGGTTGTGCTATCGTAAGTCGAAGTTTTCGTAGGTTTTACTGCAAAGAAACGAAGGTTTTTTTAGTAGCAAATCTGACTACGAAGAAACTTCCTTGAGATTAAAAGACGAAATTTCCAGTGCGAAACTGATTCCAGGGACACTGAATTATCATGCGTTTATCCCCATTAAGGATAATAAATTAATGTTGAAGAAAACTTCTTTGAGTAACCAGTATGAAATTTTTCCGAAACTGAAAGAACGTAAAACAAGTGTCACTTCGATTACCATGCCTAAAAAGAAAAAGAGA
>NW_019379497.1:1008446-1035155 GCF_000648655.2 Copidosoma floridanum
ATAATTATTTTGTCGATAACAAGAAAAACATACTTATTACTATCTTTAAGTTTCCATTTTAATGATGTAGATCTTGAAATATAATATGATTTTCATAATGTTAACAACGTCAAAAAATTTTCCTTCCACCTTTGCTAAAGGGAAAAAATAATCTCCAATAATTATACTAATAAGAAAAAAACACTATAGAACATACTATAGTACAGCCAAGCAGTAAGAAAGGTGACAATGTAGCCTTGCTTTACTTAATTTATTATTTTACATTAATAATTATATAACATTAATATTTTATATTCATTTAATGGAAATCAGGATTACATTACTTCTATCAAACACTTTGTTCAAGATAAACAGTACTTCGTTTTTTTGTACTCAAATAATTTCTATGGATATCAGCTAAAACGGTACCATTTTTATTACTTGAACAAAACAAAAACTTGATTTTCTTGTTTTTATTTTTTTATTTTCAAGTGTCAATATGCTTAAAATTTTTTTAAATTGTTACTTTAAGCTTTTTCGCTAAATAAATACCAATATTCTACTGCTTTATTAAAAATAGCTTCTTTTATTCGTAAGTAATAGCTCAGTACGTATGTGGGAGAAATGAAAGGAAAAATGATTCTGGTGAGCTGCTAAGTTGCCTACTTAGGAAATAGAAATAGTACTAGGTCCAATCAACGTACGTATCTCTAATTCTATGTAGTGTTTAAAAATCCAGAATATAAGTCGGTAATTCTTGTACAAATGAACGGATTTTGACCTTCACTTCTCTGATTCATCTATGAATTTTTTTTTAATTCTTATGTTGAAAAATAAGAGATACGTGTTCAAAAAATTTTTTTTTATCGCCTATTTTCGATTTTATCAGTTATAACAAATTTCATAATAGTGATTGGAGACTCATTAAAAATAATGTATAGCTCCGAATCCTTAAGAGCAACAAAATTTTTACCAATAGCACTTTTGTAGATTAAGAGTTAAACTTTAAGAAACGAATTTAAAAAAAAAATTATCAATAAATAATTATTGTTACTAACAATTTAATTGTTTTAATCGATTCCTAACAATTGCCTCAAAAATGAACCAAGTTTTAATTATGACCATTGAATTTTGCGTCAAATTTGACGTCAAAATGATGTTTTGAAAGTATAGAGATTTTGCAATTGTCAATGTAAAAATATTAATTTATGTAGCGCGTAATCGTAAAAAAACTGTTTTTTAAGTATAAAATAATATCTATACCTCGTATTAAAAGAAGTTAAACGTAAGAAATGTAGATAATTAAAAGATCAAAAACTTTTGTATTTCCTATTTGTCAGTATAACCTCAAAGTTTTGTATTATCATGCAAAAAGCGAGAAAATACCATTTCATCTATTATAAGGACTAGTTCTTTAATTGTAAAACGGAGATGAGCAATTATAAATGAAAAAATGATATTTTATTGAATTAATGAGAATCTGTAATAAAAAACCAAGCAAACATTATGACTGCTTAATATTTATTTATAGATGTACAAGTAAAACTTTTTTTACAGTTTCATAAAAAAATTGTATCACTTGAAAATTTTCAGAATATTTGTTTTTTCATAGAAAGATAAAAGCGTCGCTTCAAATTCTTATTGAGACAGTAGAACCATGCTTTGATATTTTAGCATTCCTTTAACCATTGTTGCTCTCAAAAATCACTCTGACATTAATTTTCTTTATTCTTCGTAATTATCATTTGTAGAGTAACGACAAGTAAATTTGGCAGTTATTCTGTAGCCCAATGAAAAAGATCTTGCGGCATTCAAATGAAATTGTTAATTCTCTGGAGACTTGCTCTGGCAGCTAGTTGTTTCATAGTCCCACCTATTCTGTCACATGGCCCCTTTTCATGTAAAGTGGGGAAAAATTTTCACTTTGCTGCTATTTTAAGGTCTTCAAAGTGAAAAGTAAGATTAATGAAGTTATTTTCATCTTCATACTATCCACTCGCACCGTCAGACATGTATATTATCTTATTAACACACGGTAAATTTATTTTGATAAATTCAATCAACTGCTTCTAATATAAATGTACGGCAATAGTGTCGTAATGTAGGCATTCAGAAATGCAAACAAAACTTAAAATTCTTAATACATCCAAGTCATTCCTATAATAAATTGAAAATGGGTAAACGGTTGTCTGATAGTTGTTCCAATGAATACCCTGAACAGAATTTTTAATTATGAAAGCATAATTTACAAAGAAGTCGCAAATTATAATACACTCGTTTTCTCTCAGTTTATTCTTCATCTCACTTAGAAAGTCCCTTTGTTTTTTAACTAAAAATAAATGAATCAACAATTTTTTGCAAACCTTCACTTAATTTCTGCAAAAATTTATCAACTAGAGATATAAGGGTCTGCAATAAGGTTCTTTCAACCGTAAACTTTAGTTTGAAGGTAACAATTTCAATACATTTTTCTTCATAAATTTCCTACAGTTGTTCAATAACATTCGTCACGCCTGGGCACTTCTTACAAGAATTGAAATAAAAATCAGTCGTTTTGTTCTTGCAAGCCGTACGATCTAAACAATCTTTATAATTGATCAAAGGCAGCTCAGAACTAGAAGTAAGTAATTTTAAATTGGCACCACTCACTAGTAAACTAACATTTTCATGTATAGAACATACACAAACACAGTTGGTACCAAAAGACCTAGCCAAAACACAATATTTCGGCCTTAAGTAAGCAATCTTTGAGAATCTACATTTCATGGTTGGATACGCACTAGTTAAAATTTCATACAATTTTTTTTAATTACTTAATACTAGTCTTTTTTAAGTAAGTTCTGATTTGCCGTCTACTTTTATCAAAACGTATTTTTTTCCGGGCATACATTGAGTGTAGTCGTCAGATTGGTACAAGCTAACAATTTTATCGATAATATTATCATCTAGAGATGGATGCTGTTTTGGGTTTGGATCCGCAATGGATCCCTTACCTTGCGCCACACTTTTTGCTATGCCTATCACGTGACAAAATGTGGAAGAAAATGTGTCCTCAATTTATTTATAAGACTACGATTGAAAAACAGTCAAAATTTTTATTTTATGAACGTGGTCGACCAAAGTATTAAAACTTTCTAGAAAATCACTTATTATCAAGGACTAATCGTCATCTGCTTCAAGATCATCTAGATCATCTCGGCTTACATTAAAATTTTTTTTATCAATCACGAACGATGTTTGTTTTGATTCTTCTTCCAAATACCTTTTTGACGATAGTTTTTGTTTCTTTGATGGGCAAAGATCCTAAGAAGCTTAATCCTTTGTTAAAAAAAATCCACTCATTTACTTTGCAAAGATAGATTATCTCCCAAAAATCCAGATGTATTGTCACTGCTCCTAACTTTTATATCAGATTCTTTACTTGTCAAACATCTTTCTGATCGATAACTAGTATTTTGCATTTGACGTGCCTCTTTCCGTGGCATTGTTGCAAAGTAAAAATTATTTAACTTTAAATTACAACGAGTGAGAATATGTCTTAGTAGCGGACTAAAATAAATGCACAGCTGATCCAAAAGCCAACAAAGTTGTAGTACGGGGAATGTACGCAAGTAGCGTGGGTAACACTTTGAATCATAGATCGTACCGTAGGCAGGCTTCCCCGCGAAATTTTAAAATTCCAAAGAATCAAAGAGATGGAAAATCTATTTTTTATATAATAGCAGACAATTAATAAAATATAAAAAACAAAGTAGCAATAAGAAATTAACGTGCTTATGTTACGTCGAACATTGTTGTTATTTTTTTTTTGCGTGGTTAATTATCCTTTTTTTTCTTTAAGGTTTTTGCATAGTTTTTTTCTTGAAAAAGTTAATAACAATAGCGATGAATAAGCTNAATGATAAAATGGTGGTTTCTTGCTTTTTTTCATGATAATACATAATTTTGAGGTTATACTGACAAATAGTAAATGCTCAAGTTGTTGATTTTTTAATCATCTACAACTTTCACATTCAATTTTTTTTTATACGAGGTACAAATATCATTTTATATTTAATAAACAGTTTTTTTTACCATTACGCGCTACATAAATAATTATTTTAACATTAACAATTAAAAAGTCTCCATACTTTGGTTTTTTATGTAAAATTTGACGCAGAATACGATGGTGATAATAAAAACCCGATTTATTCTGGGGGCAAATATTAAAAATTGATTAAAATAATTAAGTTGTAAATAATAACATTACATTGTTCATTAATTTTTCTTACATTTTTTTTCCTTAAGCTTAACTCAATAGCTATAAAAGTGCCATTGGTTAGAATTTTGTAGCATTTAAGGATTCGGACCTATACATTGTTTAAAATGAGTCTCGAACCACGATTATAAAATTTGTTATAACTTATAAAATCGAAAATAGGCACAAAAAAAAGTCCTTGGACACGTACCTCCTCTCTTTCAATGTAGAAACTGGAAAAAAACTTTTAGCCGAATCGGGGAGGTGACGATTAATTTTTAACAAAATCCGTTCAGTTTGTAGAAGAATGACCAAAGTAGGTTAATTGTAGACGTATCAAAGTTTATTGACCTAGTATTGAATTTCTTAAAAATCAAATATTACATAAGATGGTCTTATTTTTATCCTAACGTAAATTAATATAAAAAATGTATTTAAATTTGGGGTCAAAGTCCCATTTACCGTACGACAGTAAACATACTTAATTTTTTGAGGTGATTGTAAGATAAATTTTTACTAAATATTGGTGCAGTAAATTTTTCAATTGTTGTTTAGTATCTCAAGAAAGCATAAAAATGCTTTTGCGCAGTGGGAGTCTGTAATGGTAGTTTTCCATCGAGTTTGAAAAGTCTCTGTTTGCGAACCGAGAGGTTTGCGGCCGGAGCCGAAGGCGAGGTCAGTAACAAGGTTTGTAAAGGAGACTTTTCGAACGAGTTCCGGAAAACTGCTTTTTCGCCCGAGGAAGTACCAGCCTCCCAAAACCACCCGAGTGCGGAAAAAATAATTTTAAATAGGAAAAATAAAACAAAAATCGTATTCCTATCCCCGTACCGCTGTTCTTATAAGCGTACCCTATCTACCGTACGCGCTTCTAATACCCAACTCTACTTACCATATGTTTTATAATATCGTGAGTCAATTACGACTACAGTCTCCAGTTATTCTACTAATGTTTGTCTCTTCAACTAAAGCATTGAAAAACAATAATACTTAATAATATGGAATATAAATGTTTCTGATGAATTAAGAATTTTTTATTAAATGCAAATGAGTTAATTTATATAAACAAGCAGTTATTATACTTTGATCAGTTTAAAGATAGCAGCAACAATTAATACTTAATTAACCATTATTTAGCAAAAATTATAAATTGAATTAACAAATTCTCATAAAAATTACTTATCATGGGTTTTTTTTGTTCAGTTGTAATTGATTTTTTAAAGCTGCACCATCTGCGTTTAATGAATTAACTGCTTCTGTCTCGTTTACTAAGTTTTGCTTAACATACGTTTTCTTCTTTTGAATGACTTTTAACTTCTCTTTTTGCCATCGTAATTTCTCATTCTCTTTTTCTAATCTTGATTGCTCTTTCTAAAATGTTTTTATTTTTATTTTTCTGTCTGCTAACTTTTTCCCTATTAATCTTCTTTGTTTAGCTACCTTTATTTTTTTTTTTTCTGTATTAAATTTTTTTTTTGTCTACGCTTTTTATTTAATGTTAGCATTTTTTTTTTAATTAATTCGTTTCCTGTTAAAAAAGGTGAGATTTTAACAGTTTTTTTTACTACATTTTTTTTGTTAAACCAATGCTTGGATATAGTATAAATGAACCGATGGCCTCATACACTTGCGTACCGTATCCAGTGGCTATTATATCTTTAAAAACTCTGTTAACTAAGTGCTGATAATTATTTGCTTCGTAAGCAATAAATTAGGGGTTTTATCTTAATTGCTAATTAAATAACCAATTTTTTTATTGAAATTGAGTTCTACATTAAAATGCAATTTATTTTTTTTCACGTTCAAGTGATGTGTGATGAGATTTGACGTTATTTTTTGAATACATAAAGGTGGTAAGTTAAAAAGAGGCTTTAAAATTAGAGGCACAGTTTTTTTGGGTACAACATTAATTCTTCGAATACTGGAATTTTTTTTTAAATGAGGAGAATCTTCATTTATAGACATCGCCTAATCAAGAATACTCTTAAGTTGTACCTCCTGTTAGTTAGAGAAGACTTTGACTAAGTTCTCAGTGATTTACTGCTACACCAGCACTACTAATAGAACTGTCAGACTTATTTAAGCTACTAATACTTGTTTAAATCCTCCTCAAAGAACGTATAGCATTTTTATCCAAATACTCATTTATTTCTTAAATAATAACTGGTTAATTCTCTAAGCAGGTATCTTGACCCTAAAAAAGAGATAAGACCATATTTTTTCAGGTGCTTTTATAAAAATGAAGCAAGAAAATAAGATTTTGTGTGATTGTTATTGAGGATGATCTTTTTTAATGTTACTATCAAAACATCAAGAAATGGCGCTGGAGGAAAAAAAGACCCCAGACAAGTACTCTGATAAATATAACACGTGTCAACCGAAACGGACGAGTGCAACAGTTACTTAAATTACATGTGAAAATGTTTATCATCAGAAAGTTTTTAACAAATTTAGTAGTGGTAGAAATGTTGGTGATGTGCTTGTCATTTTCTCGAAACATAAAGATATAGATCTTACCACAAAAGTTGAAAAAACTGATCATAGTATCACAGCAAAAACCGTTATTGTTGATCTGAAATTCCCGCTCGTCTGATCGATGCAAAATTCTAGCACCAAAAGAATTGGGTCACGAAGAATCTCTCACGCATTTTAACAATAGAAGATAAAGGCAGACAACAAAAGTTGCCGTCCCCATTTCGATTGGACTGCTACACATTTTGTTTTTGGTTTTTTATCGGACCAACTGTCTTGTATGTTTTTTAAATAAACGTGAAGCTTCTTCATCGTCACGAGTTAAAAGTCCTTTTTATAAAAAGAAAGTAGCCAAACAAAGTAGCCTGACATTTCTTTTTCAACATTGTGGTCATGAGTAACGGCAAGTCAAGCACAAGAATTTTCTCTCAAACATAAATACAGTACGGCACGAGTGAAATAGCTGCACTCGGCTGCCTCGTTGATGGTGGACCTTACCTTACATAGTGGACAGAAAAAAATCGAACAACCATCAAACCGTCTCTTCCCGTCTACCCATTAATCTAATTGTTTTGGGTTTGGAGGTTATGGTGACCGGTTACGAAAGAGAGAACACCAGAGACAAGATGAGTCCCTCTCTCTTTTTCTTAGAGTTCCTTTCAAAAAATGTAAAAATCATGATTCACATGCAAAAATTGGTCTTGATACATCGCAGATCTACAGCACGTCTAGATAGTGATGCAATATCGTAATCCTGCATTCAGGCAAGGAGCTTCTGAAGAAACAACAAGCTCTTCTCAAGATGATTGAGCAATCGCATACGTACATCACGAGTCAGCCAAAACAGAGCTGGATAGAAGGGCTGATCAACAGCAGACTCAGCCTCTTTGAAGGCTACTGGGAGTCTTTCACAAATAATTACATACAACTCGTGCAGGAGGATGACCAGCAGCACGAGTATTTTGTCAAAAATGAGTTCTCATCAACGAAAACGTGGTATGCCACAGCAAAAGGTCATCTCATCGACACACGGGCGTGGCTTGTATTACCAGCAGCCAACAAAGGTCTCAGGAGATCTGGCCAGGCTATTGGCAGGGCCAAGCTGCCTCAAATCACGTTGCCTCAGTTCAGTGGCCTCCGAAAGGATTGGGAGACAATCAAAGATTTATTCATCTCCTTAATCCACGAGGATTCTCGTCTCACTGATGTACAGAGGTTCTTCTACCTCAAAACTTATGTTGAGAGTGAAGCAAACCCTAAACAACCTTGCTATCACCAGCGCTAATTATAAGTTAGTATGGAAGGCCTTGGAGGCTCGGTACAATCATAAGCGTTTTTTGATTCAGGATCACATCACGGCTCTGCTCCACCTCCAGCCTATCAAGGAAGAGTCCACGTCTCGCCTGCAGGAACTACTGGACAATCTCGAGCAGTACCGTCATCAGCTTGGAATCCTTGGAAGGCCCGTCAACTAGTGGGATGACTGGCTCATCACGCTGGCATCTAACTGCATGAACCCGACTACGCTCCGCGACTGGAAGAACGAGCTCGGAGAGAGGGATTGGACTGATTCTGAGAGTCTTCTAACCTATCATAGACTTTCTACTTTCCTGCAACAAGGATGCCTCATGCTTCAGTCCCTGGAAGCGAACAAGCTACCAACATTGGCTGGAGGGGGGCAGTGATCGCAACGATTTTCGATGAAGCCCATGACTAGCTGGTGTCTTTGCCATAACTACCTCCAACAGTTCTTGCCCTGCATGCAGCCAACGATACCACATCAGCCACTGTGACGCCTTTAAGGCTTTTGACTCAGCTTGACGCCAGTTGCTCGTATGTGCACAGCTCTCAGCACGCTTAATGAAGATGCGAGCCTGAATCAACTTAACAGTCTGGTGCAACGATTTTGGGCTATCGAAGATGTTCCACAAGAGACGAGACGCTTCGAGGTTGACACTAAGTGTAAGAGGATATTTATCAATAGCCATTCTCGTGACCCCGATGGTTGGTACAACGTTCCGCTCCCCTTGAAGGTCCGTTGTCTAGACTTGCTTGGAGAGAGTCTGCCCCAGACTTGCCTAACACTCACCACCATGAACAGAAGAATGCAGAGAGACGTTGAGTTTGGTGAGACATACCAAGGGTTTCTGGAAGAATACCTTTTCTTGGGTCATTTGAGACTTGTTGGATTGAAGGAACTGCACGACAAATGAGTACCTACATGCTACATTCCTCATCACGGTACCTGGCAGCACAGTGACGGTGCTAAAAAACTGAGAACCGTCTTCTTCAATGCTTGAAAGTCAACTACCTTGGATCATAGCCTCAATGAAATCGTGCATTCTGGGCCGAAACTACAGATCTCACCGTGATAATTACTCATGGGAGGCTTAACCAGGTGTTTTATGTGCTGGTATCAAAATGATGTTCCAACATTTCAAGATCACGCCCAACCACGTCTGCCTCTAGTGGATACTTTAAAGCCCATCACCTACGGAGGACCCTAAGCATCAGACCCTACAGACTGTGGTGTACCGTGAGGCTTGTGCTTCTTATCTTGCTTTTCAGACTCTACATCAGCTCCACAAAGACGATGGGGTTCGGTTTCTGGAGTCAGTCCAAGTTGTACAAGTGGAGCTGTATGTGGACGACTTTCTCATCAGTGCCAATGATTTGTCCATGGTGATGATGCGACGGGACCAGCTCGTGCAGTTCCTGAAAGTGGATGGTCTAGCCCTTAAAAAGTGGGTCTTAAATTATCCAGAGATCCTCAAGGATATCGATCCAGCTAGTCAACTGCGATCTGATTGGTTTTACCTGGCCACAGAGGGTCCAGTCAATGAGCTTGTCGTGACTTGGAATTCAGTCAACGATTAGCTTTGATTTAAAATGCCAACCAGCAGCTCCACCCTCCTAACTAAGTGATTGGCTCTATCTGACCTGGTCCAGATATTTGACCTTACCAGCTGGTTATCCCCACTTATCGTACGTTCCAAACTTATAATCCACGATCTCTGGCGAGCAGGGCTTGGATGGGATGAGTCCATTCCTGAGCCATGGGCCAGACAACGGAAACATTTTTGAGACACACTTAGGATATGCCAGACATTAGCATACCTTGATGGCTTAGCAGCAGTTTAACGTCCACGATTTAGCTGCATGTATTTGGTGATGCCAGCTGTTGCGACATGTCTGCTTGTGTTTATGCTTGAGTTGCTAACAGCGTGGGTGAGGTGTTTACTTATCTGCTTTGGGCCAAGACAAAACTAGTCCCTATCAGGAGCTTAACTTCATCTGAAAAGCCAGCCACCTGGATGAATATGCCTCATCTCGAGCTTCGTGCGGCCCTCATAGTGAAGCGTCTTCTTCACTTTGACTCTGACAGTGTCACGCTCTCTTGGGTTGGTATATGGCTAACGCTTCTCTATATTCCTCTGCTTATTTCTGAGCTTTTTACTATCATTAGTGGCCTCCATCTATTTTGTTTGAGGTTGGTTGCTTGCTTCATTATTGAAGTCTTCTGCGTGAATGTTATCTCCCGTAGAGGTTTCTATTCTCTGACTTCCTGGATGTAGCAATGCTGCAGCGGTAAGAGACATAACCTCAACGTTCATTATTTGTTGGGGCTCGTGAACCACGAGGCGGGATCTGGGCCTGGTGCTGTTGTTGATATTACGGTCTGTCTGAGGAGCTCTTTTTGCAAGTGTGTGGAATGGCTGGACCCCATTTGATCAGGTACCGAGTCACGTCGGGGTCTGGGTGAATGGTTGGTGGCATCATCTTCTGGGGAGGAAGGTTGACTCTGCCTACAAAATTCGTAGATGTCATGGAGTGCTGTGTACCAGAGCTTTATAGAGCGACTGCCTGCTATACTGATGTCTGGCCCCGCATCACTAATCGCTGCACGAGCATAGCATAGCTTGTTGAATATCACTCATCGCATGTGTGTACACGTATACCAGTTTATATATAGTGTATAAGTTGCTGTCTGCTGCATTGTTTTGACGTGTAAGCTGCTGACGGCATGGATAAGGATGGCGGCAGCACTTCAGGGGTTGAGTCATCATCTACATCGTCGTTGCTTTCGTTGGTGTGGAAACTGTCTTACAGTGATGTTGCTTCACTATTGGAAAGGGTATCTAGATATCGGGAGAGTCTCCTTATGGTCTGTAAATATGAGAAGGTTACTCGTATAATACAGACCATTTTCAGGGCAGCCAAAGGATTTTCACATGCCATTGCTGCTATCTCCACTGCCTATGTAGCTAAATTGTCTGAGAAGCACGTTATTGGTGCCTGCAAAGCTACGCTGGATAAGGCATGTCGCTCTGTAGCCTAAGCTTCCAATCAAATCTCAGGACTATCACATGGTACAGGAGGAGCCCCTGCCATCCCAATCTTTCTAACCTTTGCACCGGTTTCTGGTAGGGGTACCGTCATTGGTTCCACTTATCCGTTTGGGGCCCATGACCGTAATTTGAAGTTGAACAAGGGTAAGGCCATCCCAATCAGCATATCACAGTAAGTAATCGTCGGCCTCTGTGCATATGCTGATGAAAAATTAACTTCTGCTAAACGCACTAAGAGCACACTCTTGTCCAATTTGAAAGTTTCGGATCTGCACATTAGAGTCGAGTGGGTCCACATGCTGTCAAAAAAAATTTAGCTATCGAAGGTAAAGGACTTAATATCTTCAAGAACAATTTAGCACATCATGACATTTGATTGGAGGTTAAGCCGGAGAACAAACTAAAGCCACGTATCATAGTGCATGACATATCTGTAATTCAGGAAAGACGTCTTGAAGGGGTTTGTCGATTAAAATCTACCCGGTTGTAACCAGGACGATGTCTCAATAGTCTACATGTTTCCAAATGGTAAGAAAGAGTATAGGTCATGCATTATTCAGCTTCATCCGTGTCCAGAGCTACATAAGTTGAACGTACTAGTCTCTACGTGGGCTGGCTTCAGTGTCGTTTCGTGGATCACGTTGGTATTATGCAATGCTTGAAGTGCCAGGGCTTTGGCCACATATTTAGTAACTGCAAGAAAGAGCCGATTTGCGAATTTCGCACTAGCCTACACCAAACCATGCAGTGTAGATCGGAAGAGCAATTGAAGTATTTCAACTGCCATGAAAACAATCACAATAGCCTCTTGCGAACTGCTTTTGATAGTGCCACTTGTCCCATTCATTCAGCAAAGATAGAGCGTAAATCTTGCCATATCAACAGTGGCACATAGTCCTTACGGCATTCCAAGGTGCAAACTCATTATTGGTTATACTAATGCACAATTATTTCGGATGCACTTTCAAGATGTCCACTGTATTAAGCTTAGAAACAAAGCTAACATTTTCGGAATCAGTGAGTCTCTCCTCAAAAATGACATGGCTGATTTGTTAGTACACATCAATGGTTATATCCTCTTGCAAAATGACCATAATTTAAGGGGGGGAGGTGATGTGGCATTGTATGTAAGTAAATCAATGACGTGCCAATTAATTACTGTCTCACCTCAACCCATGGCCGAAGGCGTACATCCAGAGTATCTTTTGGCAGAGGTCCACCTAGGGGCTATTCGCGCACTCTGTGCAACCATGTACAGCCCCCACAAGGCTGGATACTGAGAGAATGTCAAGAAAGCAATCATACTGTGTAAGACTGATTTCGATTACTTAATATTGATGGGAGACTTCAATATTGATTGGGAAAAGAGGTCCACCAAAAATAATTCTATGAAAGTCTCTCAAATCTCTTTGTCTCAAGAGATTGCTGTTTAACTACACGTATAAAATAAATAATTCTAGATCAAAGATCAACTACATTTGCTTGAATTGCTCGGAGGACGTGTCTTCTTACAGATAGATCAAGAACCCTTAGATCTGTGCTCATGACACAGTATTTTTAGACATCAATGCCTCGGAGGATAACAGTTAAATGGCAGCCATACCAAAACGCTGCTATAAAAATTTTGACGAGGATCAGATACTCAGAGATCTTGCATTTATCAACTGGAGGGTTGGAACACAGACCTCTACTGTCAACGTGAAAGTTACGCTCCTGTCACGCATGCTGCTTTCGGTCTTAGATAGGCACGCTCTGTGTAGGGCTGCGAGGACGAAGGACAGACCCTCTTCAGGGATAAATGCGCATATTAGGAGTCTTATTCAAGTTCGCAATGCGGCATGGCGCATATATTGACGGTGCAGTAACCAAACCAGGGCTTCCAACTACAAACACTTGCGCAATCTAGTAAGATTGACAATACGGAACGCGAGACAAAAGTACTATCGCAACAGATTCTTAAACTGCCAAAATTCTGCCGAAAAATGAAGAGTCTTGAAGTCAAAAATGATCTTAGTCTCACCAAAAAGAAGCCCAACTCATAGCAGCTGCAATGCTCTCCTACAAAAAAAATAAACATTGTGTTGGCATGGTTGTTCCTGAACGTTTCCGTAATTTGCGTCTAACTGCATGTATTTCGCTGGACAACAGATTTTATTTTCGCGTGGTACACATTCAAAATCTAGTTATTGCCCTAATATCCGATAGATCCAATGCGACTGGCCCTGATGGTTTCTCCCTGTGATACATTAGCGTTTGCTTTCCAATTATATTACTAACACTACTGGGTATCTTTAACTGCTCCATACAGTCTGGTGTGTTCCCTGCAGCATGTAAGGGAGCGATAGTCATACCAATCTCTTAAAAACAACCAGCAATGACTGCAGATATGCTTTGGCCAATTAGCCTGCTCTGCATAATTAGGAATATTCTTGTGACGGTTGCATATAGGTTGATGCTCATCTATATCGAGTATAACTCAACTCTGAATCGCCATCAATCAGGATTTCAAAAATTGCACTGTACTTGCACTGCACTCACAAAGATAGTCAACGACATTAAAGCAGCAATTGATAAGGAGCTGATGACTTTACAAGTTTTTGTGAATCTGTTGCAAGCTTTTAACCTTGTGAATGTAGAGCTGCTTGTAGACAAACTACGAGCCTTTGGTTTCCTTGACGCAGCATGCGGATGGATATCATCTTATCTGTCTAATCGTATACAAACGGTCCGTGCTCCGGATGGACGCGGATCCCAGGCACTCTTCCGTGTCTGTGGAGTGCCTCAGGGTGGTGTTCTTGGCCTTTTTCTGTTTGCTCTGGCAGTTAATGACCTGCCTGACGTATACGTGGGAGTTAGCCTCCACCAATATGCCAAAGATAATCTCGTGATCCATGCATCTGGTATATTTGATGAGATCAACTGGATTGCAATTCACGTTGGGGTGGCTCTGGACAGCATTTTGCTGTAGGCTCAGAGCAATGGCATGATTAATAATCAGCGTAAGACAAAAGCTATGTGGTTGGCATCTCGAGCCTATATCAAGAGGTTTGACGAGTTGGATGTACCACCCGTGCTCCTGATGGATCGTACTCCAGTTGATTTCTCTGTAGAGATTACTCTGTTCAGAATCACGCTTAATAATGAGCTTAGTGTGAGAAGTCAATGCCTAAACACCTCTGTGAACTGCTTTGGAACTCTGTCCCGGCTCAGAAGATATGGTAGTTGTTTACCAAGGGAGACGCGCCTTATGTGGTAAAATCTCTAGTGCTTCCGTACCTCGAATATTGCTCCCCACTTCTCATTAGACTCTCGGCTGAGTTGCTGGTAAACTTAGAGAGATGCAAGAATGCTGCTCTATGCTTTATCAACGGTACTTGAAAATGGGAGTATATTTCTTCTGCGTATAGAAAATATTTTTATACTGAGCCTTGACAACAGCCTTAAGTTCAACGTCATATGTCTGTTTCCCACAGTTTTGAGTACTAATACACCCGTCTACCTGAGTGAGGCATTTATCTTCAAGCCTTTGCGCAAAATTGGCTTCACCAGATCAAATGCACTGGACCTCGTTATTCCTTGGCCTAGAATAAATATATTCGGAGGTAGCTTCACTGTTGGTGCTGCAAGAATATGAAACAGTTTACCCGTACGGGTTCACAGTGGCATGGCGATACCTGGATTTAGAAGTGACCTCTTGAGACACCTTAAAATTTTGGACGTGTGCCTTGGACGCTTCTCGTCATGGTCTAAGCTGTATTATTATTGTTAACTTTATCTTTATTTTATCATCATCGTTACATACTTTTATTTATTTTACAATCTCTCTTTGATTTTTATTTTTTGCAATTATTTACCTTCTAAGCTCAGCCAGCTTTGTACTACTTACATGTAAGTAGCGTGCGTGCCCACTAAATTAGCCTCATTCGAAAATTTGTATTAAAAACAGGCTATTAATGACCACGAGTCTTTAGCCTAATAGAACACTCATCTAATCTTATCTAATCTAAGGTTGCCACTTAGCATCTGCCACGCTTGGACTGACTTCTGCGTGATTCGTCACTGGCTCTGGGCCATAGATCCAACAGAAAATGATTTTGTAGACAACTACATTGACCACACATACAGTTTGACCTCTGGTATGCCATGGCGTCACTTTCCAACCAGAGAGAATCCAGCTGATGTTGCTACACGTGGAACCGAGAATTCGAGTTTCAACGAGTTCAGGCTCTGGTGATCAGGTCCGCTCTGGCTAAAAAGTGAGAAATGGCCAGCTCGGCACCAGTAGAAACGGCAGTAGCACTGTAATTAAATCCCCAACCCTCCTAAGCGAATAGTAGCCTGTCTGGTGACACAGACTGAGCAAACGAGGGGACCCTTTTTTGAAATTTTCTCCAACTTGAATCATCTCTTCCGTGGCTTCGTGAGTTTCTGACGCTTAATCAGAATCAAACGAGGTTTTGTGATTGCACTCAACGCTCTAATCACTATGGCAGACTACGGACAGGCCTATTCCACCTGTGTGCACGTAAGTCAGTTAAGATACTTTAAAACTGAAATTCAGTGTTTAAAATAGAAGGAGTTCGTCCACGTTCATCCAATTAACGGAGAGCATTCTCGGAGCTCTTACACGTTTCATCGGACATTTAGGCTTGCCTGGGGAGATCTGGAGTGACAATGGCAATAATTTTCAGGGCACTAATCACGAACTGAATCGTATTCGCCGGGAGGCTAAGTTTAATAGGGACTGCGTGCATAACTATTTCGCTAAGGGGGGTATAACTTGGCTCCTTATTCCACCATCCACTTCTCACTTTCAAGGGCTTTGGGAGGCTGGAGTGAGGTCTATGAAGGCTCAGATTTAACGGATCATTGGACCCCACAAGCTTACCTATGAAGTGTTCAGCACACTACTTGTTGAGATAGAAATAACTCCCAATTGTCATCTAATGGTGCCACTGTCCAGCGACTTGGAGAATCTTAAGGCTCTGAAACCCTAGCACTTTCTTATAGCTAATTCTCTGAAGGCGATCCCATGTCATGGTATTGCTGAATCGTCAAAATTGGATCATGCTATATATTGGAACGTCATCCAGGGAATGCGAGGTCATTTTTGATCGCACTGGAGTCGTGAGTATCTACATACTCTGTAGTAACGAGTTGAGTGGAGCCGCCCAAGGGCCAATCTCAACGTGAACGGCTTCGTCGGAGTATTCGATCCGTCGCTGATTTGCTCTGACGGCTGGTCGCTGCTCAAACGTGTAGTCGAGGTCCATCCTGGCGACGATGGCTTAGTGCGCTCTGCCACTATAAAGACCGCTAAAGACACATACACACGTCCTAAAATCGAATTGTCTTTACGACCTATTGACGTGGTTCCCTCAGTCAAATGGGCCAACTACTAACCCATCAGCGTATTTCTCGCCACGGCAAGCAGCCTGCACGATTGATTTCAGACTGCATTGTCGTTCTAGGAACGAGATGTGTGTAATGTTGGTTGGAAACTTCCGATTGTCTGATCGATGCAAGATTCTAGTACCAAAACAAATGGAATGACGATGAATCTCACGCACATGTTCACGGTAGGAGAGAAAGGCATTCAAGAAAGATTGGTGTCCCTATTTTGCCTGGACTGCTACACATTTTGTTTTTGATTTTTTATCTGACCGTCTGTCTTGTATGCTTGTTAAATAAACGAGAAGTATCTTTAACGTCAGGAGTTAGTAATCTTTTTTTTTATAAAAAAAGAAGCCAAAATATCATCTGACTTTTCTCCCCCAACATTTATTTTCCAATTGAAAATTAAAAAAACTAAAGATTTAAAAAAAGAATTACAAATGAAATTGAAAAACAAATCTCAAAAGCTTTATGACACCACAATGATTGACTGTGAAACAGAATACGAATTACTCAAAACAACTTAAACTGTTTCAACTATAAAAGTGTAAACAAAATAGAAAGAATATTCAAAAAGTCACAGAAAGAAGATTATAAAGTTAGAACGGAACAAGCAAATAATCCAAAAATAAAAACAACTGGAATAGACAAAACAAATAAAATGGATATGGAAGAACTTGAAAAAGGTATCAACATATATCTTAGCAAACTTGAAGTTAAAAGGAAAGTACTACACACATATAATACCAAAGTGAAGAGTTCTACTACAGTGATAATGAACGTAAGTCTAGAAGTTTATAAGCAGATGAGAGATAACAACTACAAAGTACTCGTTGGATAACAAAGCTGTAAATCTTATAATTTGGTTAATATTGAACTGTGCTATACTCATGAAAGATTTGGTTACGGTGGGTTTAAATGCAAAAATGAAACAGTATGCCAAAAATAATTTGATAATCACAAAGATACTGAATGTAAAAGTGAGACTTAAGTGCATTAACTGTACCTATACTAATATAAAACATAAAACTACTTACGACGTCAACTATCTAAGATTTGTTTCCATCAAGTGTGTAGTTTTACAAAACAAAATAAAAAATAAAAAAATTGATACAACTGACTATCTCGTTGAACCTGCAGTACCATTATGGCTTGGCAAGGAAGCACAGCGACTCAATGGGATATATAATTGACAGTCTTTATTGAGATCAACAAATAAACGTGCTTTTTTAAAACGATGGAGCAAAATGTAAATATGCTTTATGACCTGCTGATGGATGAAGTCAAGCTGAATTCTTGTATTTGTGATATTAAGTCTGTTAGTAGGGATATAAATAACAAAGAAAAATATTACACATTTGTATAAAAAATTTAAATGCAAATTGTTAAGTATAAGAAATCTTTACTGAGAGACTTAAGATCAAACTGAATACGATTGTGTGTACTCAGTCGTGGATTTTTGAACATGACCAGCACTATGTTATGTAAGGATATAAGGTGTATTATAATTTTGGAAGAATAAACAAAGCTAATAAAGTAGAAGTATGTATTAAAAAAGATAATTATGAAAATACTAAAATAATTAAAATAAGAAAAGTACAAATGTAACATATTTAAATCATGCTAAATAGTGAGATAAATATGGATGTAACCCCATTATGTTCGTTTCATAATTTTGCTTGCTATAAATTTATCTTGTGAATTAGAAAGTTTTTACTAAAAATGAAAAATACCAGGAACTACTTGATGATTAAAGATTTTAACATAAATATAGCAAAGTGCAATATAATTAGTGAAAATCTTTTTAATAACCTTACAGAAAATAGATATTTTCAACGTTTATTGATACAACTGGATCGAAAGATTTTAGTGGAAATAGCTACTGTAATAATAATTTTTTTATTTAAAAACAATAACTTTAAAGCGAACAGTTCAAAACTGAAACAACCAATGTTTTGTAATGTACTAAAAAAATGTACAATAATGAGTTTCTTTGGTATTAAATATTATTTTTTATAATATTCGACTCCACATGTCTCAAATTCATACGTCGATCTGTTTTTAAAGTCCATCATAGTCTGACAATTCAAACCAGACATCGAAAAACTTCCATAGCTTGCTGCTCCAGTTAATTTAGAACTACCATTGTTAAGTGATGATTTGCGTAAATAAGTAAATTTTCCATTCTCATTCTATTTTATTTCCAAATCCGTTCATAATGATAAAATTTTGAGACTCTCAAAAGAGTCATACTTAACGAAAGTCGTCACTTAACAAAACTGACTGTGTACTTCGTGGCTCTCGGAAGTGTCAAGTGGCAACCGAAGTGAGCCACAAAACGTAAATACATAAAGTCAGCAAGTACCAGCACCATATCATGTAAAACAAAGAAATTTGAACTACAGCTTCATGCAAGGTGTATTTCTTCGCGTAGCGTTTTAGTAAGTAGCCCAATCCCACGTATCATGTGCAGCCATTAATAACTAGTTTTGAAAGAGCGACTAGACGTTCTGTCTTATCTCTGTCCTTTTTTTGTAGAAGTAATATAAAATAAATTAATATCAAACATTTAGCTAAAGAAGAATAAATTATTTGAGTTTTAGTTATGATAAAATAAAATAATATGAAGCCAACAGGAGAAGGAGCTTGATTTATTAAAATCAATAATTAAGGATAGTCAACAATTTAGTTATCAGAGTAGCCAGAATTCGAGTTGCTAGAGAAAAAAAGGAAAGTAAACACGGATATTCTATACAACTCTTTTCCTCTTCTGTTTTTTCAAGAACAAATAGTTGGACTATCTGATGTCCCACTGTCTTGAAAGGAGTGTGAGACTGTAGTCCATAATCTTTGGTTTTAAACCGAAGACAAAGTTAAATAATATTAAGTATCATTTAACAAAACTGGAAGCAGAGCGTGGTTTGTGATCTCTACCTGTTTGTTTATTATATGTTATCTTGTTAATATTGTGTAAGAAACACCAAAAACTATTTAAAGAAGCATGTTCATGAATGATTTGTAACATCCCATATAGCGCTTTGTGCGCGGACGCGTATATGCGGCATTCCGTTATAATTGAAAATATGGGATTCGATGAAAAATGATAAATATAATACTACATTAATGAATAAATAAAAAAATCAAAAAGAGTAAGCTGTCATGAAAATAACAGACAAAATAAGATATTCTTGTGTTTTAAATGAAAGTACATAAAGTGGTCTATGTATTCCTACCTTAAATCTGCTCATCAAAGCGTTTCGTTCTATTAGTTTTGCTTTAATATCGGATATTCTTCATTCAGCATTTGCTTATTGAAGCAATCTTTTCCTAATTTAGCTTCCCAATTGTCGTTTAGAGGTGTGTCCCCAAAGACAGAATTCAAACCCTACACTGAATGTTTCAGCGTAAGTAACGAACAAAGCAATGTAATCGAAATTGTCTACATCAGTACGTGCCAGGGACTTAATGTAGACGACGAGCCTACAAGCATGAGGTTGTCAATCCCAGAAGGAAAAAATTACTTTATCACAATGGCGTCGTTGCAAAGCTGATTAAATTATATCAGTTGCACTTATATTCATGTGTAGAGACTTTTTAAATTATTTATCTTACAGGAATCATACCCCACCCAGTTTTAACGAAGGAAATAATGTATATAACTATACAAGGAAAACCTACAGTAATTTATGTAATACCTTCTAACTTTTCTATTAAAGATGGCAGTCTATTAGGTTGGAACTTTTGTAAAGAACGACAAGCCACATTATCATATTATCATTATACTACAGTATTAGATAGTGAGTTAATGAACCCTATTCCTTTTTTAAAAAACTCTTAAGAAAAAATAAAACAATTAGAGAAGGTAAAAAAGGAACATGAAGTGACAAAATTTTAAAAAAAAGTGCAGGAAAATCTACTTTTAGCCACTACTTTTAATACAAACAAAGAAACGAATTGTCCTAGCGATAAAAATGACCAACAAAAATTGTATGACGAATACATAGTAGACCAGCTCGAAAAGTTAAATATATCTAAATACAAAAAATTTTGAGACACAAAAGCTGATATGCACTTTCTAGACGAGTGTAATGGATTGATTTTATCAGAGAGGGGTGATAATTTTATGAAGCCCACTGATAATAAGACTATTAAAAGTGGGAGACAAAGTAAAAATAATAATCAATTAGACGATCAAGATACACTCTAACCTTATCATATTGAGTAGAGTAAAAATAATTTAAGTATGAAACAACATTGCTTTGATGAGAAACAAAAAAAACAAATAAATTAACTTAATATGCGATTTAGTCTCAAACTTGTCAGAGAGTAAGAATTAATTTAATTAATACCATTTAAACTGAAGGATACTTCCCATGAATTGACGTACGACATGATAATGTATATATAGGAAAAGGACTAGTGAGAAATGAGAACGATCAATGTAAAATAATGGCAATAAACACTAATAAGGATAATGGTACAATTGAAATAGATTCAAGAGAAACTCTACCCTTCAAATACATTGCACCTGAATTTGAACCTGATACGAGCAGCAAATATAAGAGACCAGTTATTGAAAACAAATAAGATAAAATGAGAGACCCAAAAGAACTTATGCGTACCGGTTACCTGGAAGAATGAGACCAAGTTTATCGGCTGATTTCCAAATTTCCAGAAATCTGCTAGTTACCGGAAGGCCCTTGACTTCAAACTAATTTCGTTGCGCATAAAAACCTTCAAACAATTAACATCTCTATTACCACTGCACAATAGTGCCACCCATTGGTACATAGAAAAGTCTCAGAATAACAAGTAGCAAAAAAACTTAACGATGGAATAATTGAGCCCTCATTATCACCGTATAGTTAACCTCTCTGAATTTTTTCTAAAAACCTGGTAGCTACGGTAATCCAAGATAAAGGGTAGTGATTAATTCCCAAAAACTTGATAAGAAAACCATTAGTGATGCATATTCATTGCCCAATATTGCAGATATTGTGAATCAGTTGGAAAGATCTGTATATTTCTCATTTTTTGAATTCACAAGTGGTTCTCAACAAATTCCGATGGCAACGTGATAGGTAAAAAACAGCATTAACGATACCTCATCGATATCACCAATAAAGATGATTGCCCGAGAGTTTGAAAATGTACCTGCAACATTCCAACGACTAATGGATCTTATATTAAAAGATTTATCGAATGTTTAAATATAAGTGCATCAAAATGATACTTTTATTCACGCAAACGATTTAGTAGACGATGATCGTAAGGTTAAGTTACTTTTCGACTGATTAGAACCAGTGAATATGGTATTACAGTCAGATAAAGTAAATTTTTTGCAAAAAGAAGTAATATTTCTTCGGCATATAGTAAGTGAGCAAAGAATTGAACCAGACTCTTAAAAGATACAAGCTATTACAGAATTCCTCCGAACAAAAATTAAAGATAGTTTTTAGGACAAGCAAAACACTATACACATTTTTTTGGAAGGTTTTTTGAAAATAGCTGAGCCATTATCAGATTTATTAAAAAAGGGAGAAAAATTTTAATGGACTGAAGTGCAAGAAAAGAGTTTTCAAATGTTAAATGACTATCTATGTCAAGAGCTTATTTTACAATTTCCTGACTTGAGTAAATTATTTAAATTAACAATTGATGCATTTAACTACGCTACTAAAGCAATATTAGGTCAAAAACAGTGTCTTTCACAATCTTAGCATCTATCTTTCAAGAACTTTAAATAAAGCTGAAATAAATTAATCCTTGACTGAAAAGAAATGCTTAGCTCCACTATACGCAATAAATCATTTCCGTTCTTACTTAATAGGAAACAAATTTGTCCTGATAGCTGATCATGAGCCATTGAACTGGATTCATACTAGAAAAGATTTACGCTAGAGGTTCAAATTCACCGATAATGAATACACTTTTAAATACAAACAAGAAAAACTCAATACCAATGCTGATGCATTATCAAGAAATCCAGTAGGACCTTTTCTGTATGCCGAAGACACAATAAATAACGAATTAACAATACCAAGAGATATAAAAATGGGTCGAAAAAAATAGAAGAAAATGAGAAAACAGAATTACAAAGTCAGAGAAAAGAAAATGTAAGAGCATCAAATTAAACAAAGATCAAAGCTAAAGCATTACCAACAAACTTGAAGGAGACAATAAAAGGAACAAGATCTAGAAGCATGACCAAATCAGGAACAAATGTACCTAAGTTGGCCAGAGGTCCTGGACGACTCCTTGGTTCAAAAACCAACAAGGAACGGCCAAAGTTAGATCATAGTGCAATTGCTGAAGGAACTCGAACGAAAATATTTCCATAACCACAGACATCATCCACATCTTAATCGAGTGTAGTAAGAAATGTCACTAGAAATACATCAAAAGTTTCTAACTCATTAAAAGTAAATTTTTTTAAATTAGTTGTCTCAACATCATACACTAGCTATACGAATCCAAAAACCGCTAGAATAAAACCTAATAGTCGCAATAATGAGAAAATGCCACAATTATCAATCACATATATAATTAACCTTGGTGCATCATCAAAGACATGTATGTTTTCCAAAAATGACTCAAGTAATACTGAAAAATCATCTGGAGAAGATGCACAACCACCAGTATACGACCCTAGACAAGAATTGAGTGAAATGGAAGTTGACTCAAATACAGATACGGACTCAGATTCAGACGCAACAAAAACTGAAATCTCTTGGACACTCATTTCTCTTAGTGAAGGTTCAAACGACGACATTTTTTAAGACTATCTTAAAACTACGGATTTCTTATTGGTAACAAGATTTTGTGATGGAGATGAGCAGGATCCTGAAATAAAAGAGATTTTCACCGAAATGGATACCTATGATCCCGATAATACTGATGATTCTGTATTAGATGAAAAAGTTGCAGATTTATGAAAACGCATAATGGAATTTCAATCTCTATTTAATAAAAGTGAGATTTTTAGACAGTAGATGGTGAGTGAAAAATTATCAATTCACCCTGGTATTCAAGAAAATACATTCTTAAGTTCTAGTTCACCGACGCACACAAGTACTTCTACTATTACAAAAACAGACAGCATAAAGCACAGGACTTGGAACAAATAACAAAAGAAACCCTAGATAACTTGAATGGAAACAACAGACGAACAAACTGTAATGCAAAACAAATAAATAAATCGGAGTAGTGCACCTGATTTTATGCCACTATCGAACTTATACCTTTTCTCATTAATGAATCGATACAAACAACAGTACGAAAAGTTTTATGTAAGTCTTAGTGATGGTAGCAGTGGTACAGACAATCATGACAACGTAAATAAAACTAAGCAAATAAACAATGTTATTATTATCAGATATTGTTTGACATACAAGAGACAATACAGCTCATTTTATTAGCAAAGATGAACAACCAGTCACATTTGTCTCAAGACTGTTGAGATCGATAGGTGCACTGGACTTTAGTTATTTGAAATCAAAGAAACCAAAAGTTGGCCAAATATTGATAACACCTTATGCAGGACGTAGCATACTGTTTATTGTTAATAATAAATTACCTTCTGGTCAAATTACTACAGAAAGTCTTACAAAAGCTTTTAAATCACATATAAAATTATTGTTAATACAAAATCTTAAGACTTTCCGAATTTCAAGAAGAGGAGATTTTACAGATAAATAAGAACCTGGATTGATAACAAAACTGCTATTAACAACTTTTGATAAAACACCTACACAAATTACTGTCTCTTACGGTTAATTTTACAAGAACTTAAGAACATAATAAAATAATATAAACACTTCTTGACAGCACTGTTAGAGTACATAAGAGAATAAACCAAACTTATCGGAAAATAAGAGAACAATTTTATTGGCCATGAATGAGAAATTATATTCTCAATGATGTCCTTAAATGTAGCAAGTGTCAAGAGAAAAAAATTGAACGAGGAAAAATAAGAGAACTCTTGGTGCTTATAGATACACCTATTAAAGCTTTTAATAAAGTTTTGATTGATAGCGTCGCTAAATTAAGAAAAACACAAAACAGTAATTGCCATTTGCTAACTTTACAGCATATTTTCCCCAAATACATCATATTAATCCCCGTACTGGACCTAAGATCAAGCACGCTTGCTGATGCATCCGTACAAAGTCTAATATTAGTTTACGGTGAGCCTCGAGCAATTCTATTAGACAGACATGCTTGATTTATGTCTAATTTATTGGAGCAACTAAAGAGAACCCTAAAGACGAATCATCTAACTACATCAGCATATTATCCTGAAACGAATGGATCACTAGAGGGAAGTCATGCTGCCCTAGCTGACTTTATCGGAACTTTCTCTGAAACTTATGATGACTGGGACAATTTACCAAAATTTGCAGCTTTTACGTATCACATGAGTATACATGCAGCAACAAATTTTACGCCCTATAGACTAGTATTTGGGAGAGTAGCAAGATTGCTCTAACGATACATCAAGATAAAAGGTTACAAACCTATTAATTGTCATCATAAGATCTTGTTAAGCGACTTCAAGAAATGCAAATTGCGGTAGGAAATTAACAAATAAATATCAAAGCACAAGCAAAAAAAACATGATAAAAAATTACAGCCTCTAAATAATAAACGAGGAGAGTGCATTTCCATAAATTTGATCGCTTTCATAATAAAATCCTTAAAGTTAAAACAGTTTTAGGTAAAAATGATGTGTTACTTAAGAAACCAATAGTGTTATTATACGGTAACATACAAATGAATTAAAACTAGGTTCCCAATAATAATATCATTGTAAGAAATATATTCTACTTATCGTCCAGAAAAAAAAAAATAAATAATGATACGATGATACGAATATATAATGATACGATGAAAATGGATCTCTAAAATTTAAAGACACAGTGATTGACAAATGTCAAAGTGACACTGTCAAACGTAATAAATCCTGTGGGAGCCGATTTAAAAGATAACATTATTCCATCACTCAGTCTACGAAAAAAAGACTGATAACTTTAGGAAATATTGGAAGCAATGCTAAAGGACTTTTTGGCTTAGTCACAGAAGACAATATGAACGTTATGAACATTAACATTAACAATTTGCTTACTCATCAAAAAGAATATATTCAATTGCATGAATACAATAGCCATATTTTTGCAGCTGCATTCAAAGAATCATATAACACTGCGAAATGCCATAAAAATATTCTAAAATAAGTTGCTGATACATTGACTTCAGAACAAGATTTTTTTCTAAACAGATATTTCATTCATTTATCAGCTTACTTTAGAAGAACTGACGCTACGTTAGATCACATCATTCGTTCCCATTAAGATCTGATTGACATCTTGCATGATTTACAAAGAGGTAAAGTACATCCAAAGCAATTTTCTCCAAATATATTTAGATAAATTTTGATGCCCTTTTCTCACATTAAGAGTCTGAGTGCCAAGGTGTATACGATACACTTCCAGCTACAAGTGCCAGTGACCCGGGCCTGGTTCGGTACCCAGCATTTGTCAACAATGAAGGCATAAGTAAGATAAAATAAAACTTGCTGTGTAACCTTTCTATCTCACCGCTACCGGATTGTGTCACAAGCATATTAGAGTTGGGCAATAAATTTAATTTTGTTTCTAATGTTAATAAAGGTAATTATTTTTGTGTTTTAAATAATGTTGAGCATTCATTAAAATATTGAATATCATTGAAAAATTGAAGACTGTCAGAAAAAAACTACTTAACATTATTGGTAACAATAGACATAATATATCTACTCGTTTTTTTTTTTTAATGATGAAATTCTTTAAAACACTTTAAAGCAAACACAAGTATTTATTAAAATAATAAAGACATTCTCTTTTCTAACACACCACTCCCAGATTGTGTCACAAGCATATTATAGTTAGGCAATAAATTTAATTTTGTTTCTTACATTGATGAAGGTGATTATTTTCGTCTTTTTAATAATGTTGAGCATTCATTAAAATATTGTGAAAAATTGGAGACTGTCAGAAAAGAACTAATTAACATTATTGGTAACAATAGACATAATACATCTGCGCGTCTTTTTTTAAATGATGAAATTCTCCAAGACAATTTAAAGCAAACACGAGTCTTTTTTTAAAATAATGAACACATTTTAATTATTAAAACAGACAAAGGTAGTATTAAAGTTAAATACTTATTAGGTGATGATGAATATTATTTACAAATTATAAAATAATCCTTTAAAGCAATTAATTAAAGATACAAAAAATT
>NW_019379498.1:0-47733 GCF_000648655.2 Copidosoma floridanum
TAAATAACTAAGCTACTCATTGCCATTACTTTCTTGCAAAAATTAAGTTTATTTATCAAAGAAACTCATAAAAAGTTGAGCTGCTCATCGCCGTCTTTTTCTCTCACCAGAATAAAATTTTAATTGTTGAATAAACTCATAAATAGCTGAGCTTCTTATTGCCAGCACTTTGTGGCCAAAAAAATATTTTACATATTAAATAATTTAATTATAGGATTCACTCATTGCCATTACTTTCTTGCAAAAAATAATGTTTATTTATCAAAGAAACTCATAAAAAGTTGAGCTGCTCATCGCCGTCCTTTGCTCTCACCAGAATAAAATTTTAATTGTTGAATAAACTCATAAATAGCTGAGCTTCTTATTGCCGGCACTTTGTGGCCAAAAAAATATTTTACATATTAAATAATTTAATTATAGGATTCACTTATTGCCACGGCTTGCCCGCAAAATACANAAGCATTATACGTTACATGAAATAGTTATAAAAAGAGTAAGTATTTATATACGGGTTGCTGTACCATATACCAAGTGCTGTACCGTATGTTGGACTGGCTGACGGACTATAGACACATTTGGTAGCTGCACTATGTAAAGTACGTAATGACGATCCACACTGGACGCTCAGTCGGCCCAAGTGGTGCAGTTGATGCGCCACTGATATAGTCAAGGGCTGCTTGGTTAATTCGCTCAACGGCTGTACTTATAGAGCAGCAGACGCGTGAGTTCTTTCTCAGTGCAGGGGTCACGCTCTCGGCCGCTTCCTCGATCGGACTCTCTTGTCCAACCTTTGCTGTCTCAGCTCTTTTCGCCATCCTCCCTTTTGTCACACTCACCCACACAAAAAAAAATAAAGAAGAGATCTCGCGCGGTGATGCGAGTCTGAGGCCCGTAACCTAAAGAGGTGTGAGTAAAGGGGGTGCGCGAAATAAAAACAAGTATTTTATAAAAAGACAAAACGTTTATTTAATTCAACTGCCGACCGACGTAAAACACAACTGGCTTGATACAGTTTACAGACTTACTACTGACAAAACTGACAAAGACAATAAAGAGAGCTGACGAGAGGTGTAGAAGGCACGGTAGCTTACACTGTACTGACTGTAGGGCCCACAAGTATCACCTTGCCTGTGGCACTGTCTTACACACTATATACACTGCCTATTGAAAAGTCGTACATGCCAACAGTTAACGATTATAAACAATATATTACGGCAAAATACAATAAAAGTAATATAAAGGCTACCCAGTACCAGACAGTATGCTTACATTGAATTTTGTGATGGTTTCAAAATAACTTCTTACTGTCTACGCTGATTATGTATGTAACGTCAAGCTCACATTTATTACATAAGCTCACACACTTATTTTAAGTCCATACTTAATATCTAAAATATAATTGTATCTAGAAAATTAAGACAAACTATCCTGTAGTATCGTTTTCTTCAATAGCATAATTGTACATGCCAGTGAATGTACCTTCAGGACATTTATCACACACAGGTTTTTTTTACAGATATTATTCAAATCTTAAAAGTATACTATGAATAGCATAAGAAATACCCACAAAATGTTTGACTGTACCATTATTTTATACATGTTTAATTTTAAAAAATTGTAATTTATATGTAATCTAATAAAAAAATTCTGTAAATGGCATTTGTATGATCTGTGGAAACCTCCCAATTTTTTTGGTATAACCGATTACTTTTAGATAAATCTATCAAATTTTCAAATAGATCTACAAGTTGGTTTTTAAATGAATTTAAAAAGAGGGAAGCAACCATGCGTAAAAGCATATACGTGAGTATATTCGCATGAGAAACACAATTTCTAGCTTTGCTGCACACATTAGCGTTCCTCTCACTTCTCTGAACTTTTCCCATATCTCCCGGTAACTATGTGAAGAACATCCTTAAGTCAAAAAATTACTTAAATCATGAATGAGAAAATTGTGATAAAACAAAAGTCAATAATAATCAACTATTGTATTTATATAGTACAAACCACTCTTCTTAGACGGGAGAGTGGTGGGGGGACCACTTTTCGCCATCTTGAAGCCAACACTGCCTCTGGTCGAAATTGCGCATGACCAGAATTATCTCCTCCCTTGTTCTCTCAATATCAGCCTTTTCTGACTAAATCTGAAAACCACCTTGAATATTTATTGCCTAGAGTTCAATTAATTAAAAGCACCGGGAAAGGACATACATAATTTTCTGCCGACACACGTTCAAACTTTTCTAGTTCAGACTTTTATTTATATTGTAACGCGCACGCAACAGTCGAGGCGACAAGAACAAGAGATGCGAAAAAACACGAAAACAAAACATAAACGGCCTCGTAATATATTTTCAGTTAAAAAGCCTCGCGTCAACACGAAAGGGAGAGAGAGAGAGACCGAACTCTCTCCTCAGCCGCAAACTGTTGTCTCCCTCTCGATCCGCCCCGCTCTTGCATGTCGACAACGCCTGGTCGACAACGGACTCGGCGTGGTCACCACACTGAGAGAAACCTAGCGCGTGATCCGTCCTTAAGGTAGCGCGGTTGAGCTGCCGCTTGTTTGGAACGCACGTGACACCAGACTAGCGCGTCAGCTGCACCACTAGACTGGCTTGAGCGTTGAGCTGTTAGGCTAGCGCAAGTACTGCATCATACAGTGTACCATACGTTAAGCATGAGAATAAAATNATTTATAAAATTTAAAATGTGTGATGTGGTGGCGTAATGTGGTGTAGAGGGGACTAAAAGTACGTTACGGGAGAGTGGCAAAATTTACTTCCGTCATACTTTTTCTCAAGGGCACCTATCTGAAATCGTTGATTTGCCAAAAGAACCAAGTGTGAGGCGTCTAGGGACCCCTGACAGAAGCGAAGCTGCCTCACATACGTGTTAGCGAATTATTATCCGACAATAATTTTACTAATAATGTGTGTAGATACACACATACATATACATGCCAAAGCATAGTTATGCACCCACACACATATGTACACACGCAGATATATATACATACACATGGGTCATTTAACCAAAAAGCGTGTATTTCCTGTCCCAGTCGATTACAACGTCATGTAAGGAGATATCGATCTGAAAACAGAATTCAGATCATCAAAAAGTATTCACTTAGTTCAAAAGTTAAAAAAGGGATGAATTAGCATTTCAAACTTCTGTCTCACTTAAAAATTTACGTTTTAGCAACACCTGGAAGCAAGATACAGATTTTTTAATTTTTTCTAAGACATAAACTTTCAAAGTTATAAACATAAGCAACCTTTTCTCACAATTTAGAAAATCCAAAAAAATTGTATCCAAGACTTGGATAGTATTGAAGATGCGGGATCGAAATCTAATCAAACATTTCAACGGAAAATGTCCTCACAAACGCACACAATAAATTTGGGCGTTCTAATTTAAATGTTTTGTATTTTATAATATTTTATAGAGGTCAACAATAGCGCAGGATTTTTTCCTTATTTGTCCATCTCGATAAGTCAGTTTCACAGGCTTGCGGATTTGTATATTCGATCTTCCCAAAATAAAAACTTTAAATCCGTGACGCTAAAGAATGTTATGTATTATTTCGAAGCGTTCGGTTATTAACTCGAAAGATGGTGGGTTGAAAAACAGCTGTTTTTATATTATACAAGTACAGTGGCCAGTTTGATTTATATTTTATGCATCACAATATGGATTTTTCGAATTTTCATTGATAGCGCCGTTATCTCGATTAAAATGTGATTTCATTTGAGCTCATAATGCTCCTATTTTTTTTAAATAAAATAAAAAAGCAGTCGTAGAAATTTTTCTTGTGCAGATCCATTAGGGACCAAAAAAATTCTTTATTTTTTACAGACAATGCAAAAATCTCACTAAAACAATTAAAAATATATCGTAAACATTAGTTTGTTCCAGCCCTTAAAATATACCGGATTTCGTAGAATAGCCCATATATACTTCTGGTGTAAATATTAAATAATTTATTGTCAAATATGTGACATGCACATTGTAATGTAAGAAACTAATTAAAATTTAAAAAAAGTACAGCTGATAGGAGATACACGAAGAGAAATCTGTACAGAAGACGTTCAGTATGTGCAGTAAGAAGCAACCGCTGTATGTATATGGGTGATTCTACCGTAACTTGCTCAGATTGTGTCCGGTACTCGCACTCACATGCTTTGATGAAATCCAAAACTTTAAATTGTGTTAAATGTTGTCAACTTCACTCGACATATCGACTAATACCGATATATTAATTTCTTCATTGAGATCATCGATCATTTAGAGTCGAATTTTCCCTTCGAACTCAAGTCTATTTCTCAATTTCACTCATAAAAAATTTCACTGGTAAAAAATAAGGCTTATCAGCCACTTGGGTGTGTAAGCATTATATACTTTAGCTATTGGGGATAGGATTTGTACCTTAGCCCCACCAAAAATTGACAAAGACGAGTGAGTTTTCACAGCATTCATTTTGTTCGCATATTTACACCATAATAACGGTTTTAACAAAAATAAGTTTAAACTAGTAATTTTTTGGATTAGAAATGCTAACCAATGGTCACTTTTCAAAGTATAGGATTAAAATTAACAAATTCTCACGACAGGAGTATCAGAAGTTGTTACGTCTCGAATAGCCAAGCTCTTCTATTTGCGTATTTCATGCTTACAAACATTTTATTCCATTCCAACCTTCCATGGAAAAACCACTCAGTGTACGTGTGCAGGTACGCAAGCTACAGTTTCTTATTGCATTTGAGGCTAGTAAATAAAGTATAGGTGGACAAATTATTGTAATACGTCTATGAGTCGTACGAGCACTACAAACATTGAAAATTCCATTCCGAACTTTTCCACTCCGATCCTACCTCACCTCGAAGTGGCGTTTTTTTTTTTCGTTTTAGAGCAATCAATCCCAGCCAAGTTTTTTTTTTTTTCATCACTGTTGGGCTAAAAGACGAGACACGTGTCTCGGGGTTTCGTCCAATTGGTCTCTTTTCGCTACATAAACGCAAAAACGGTGGTGCTACTTCCAACGTTGGTAGCCAAGTGTTGCACTACATTAGGTTGCTTTATATGGGCTTGAATGAAAGCAAAAACATAGTCGTAATAATTAAAACACAAATCTTTGAATTTTATGCCCCGAATAAAAAGTTATAGTGATTTTATAAAAAATACTGAATTTGAGCCAAAATCACATTATTATCGATATTTACGCTCTAACTGAAACTGCTGTAACTTTTAAATGGAGACACAAAATCGAACAAAATTTTTTATTAATCGATGGATCTTGACCCCAACTTTTATTTAAGCTCAATAAGAACACTCGAACTGTTGAAGGAGCTTAGCTACACGTGTTAGAAAGATATACAATTATTCAAAAATCGATGAAAACTGATTTTTATAAAATATCGTATAACTTTTGACTATTTAATCTTGTAATTGCATCCCTTTAGATATTTGTTACTGATGTTGTGTACAGTAGAAATACCATGAATAAATTATTTTTTAACCAACTTCTTTTTAAACAATTTTTGAAGTTGATCTGAGCAAGTTACGACAGAATTACTCATATATAGGAGTATAGCTGAGCCAAGCTCCGTCTGCTCCCGCGCGATCGAGCAGACGCTGTATGGCGACGTATACTATTATACAGGTACTACGGATACATTTACATGTGATTATCCATGCATGCACGCGTCTGACGACGCATCAGGATATGTCATTTCATATATTTTATTTTTCCGACAAATTTTTCTCCGTGTAGGTATAGACTTGTTACCAGTAAGAATAAGTAATAGCTGCAGTAAATGCACTGTTGCTGAATGGATGTGTATACATGTATGCACGCGTCGACTGCATTATGAATGCTAGTGTATTGTATATATATAGAGGGCAGCTCGGTGAGCTGCTCGCCGCACCTAGCAGCAGCAGCGCTGTACTGTATATGTATAGGTACAATTCACAGCCACTGGAAGTAGAAGAAAGAGATCACGTAACCATGTTGCAAAATTGTGTCAGTTTTTAGAAAGTCACTCACAAACCGGGATCCCAAACGTTCTATAAAAAGCTTTACTTCAAAAAAACAAAAATCCAGCAAAATATCGAGGGGAAATACCAAATGATATTAGAGATTCAATTGTGTGGACAAAAAACAATTTCAGTAATATTACTAGCTGTTAGTGACTATCCAGAACTGCGTGAGAGCGTAAGTAAACATACATGTTCAAATTTCCTTATTTCGCATCTTTACGCTAAAAAAAAAAAAAAGAAAGCTAATCGTGTATGTAATCTTCATAATAAATCTTTTAAATTATAACTTAAAAAAAAATACAAACAAAAATATTTAAAAAATACTGCTATAAAAATTATCTGAAAATTAAGTTGGAAATATAAAAAATACTTATTTTCTTCGTACTACTAGATGATAAAATTCAACATTGAACATTTTCATTTACTTCGTAAAACAGTTCTTTTAAATGCTCTTAACTTTTACGTTAACGAAATGTCGCAACTTTTTTTACTTACCTAGTTTTGAAATCGATTGGAGGTCAAATTAGAACCACTGTTGAAGATTGCATAAAAATTTCAATACCTTACTATTGTAGAAATTATGTATTGTAAATAAAAACTGATAAATTCAGTGAGTAGCATAAATCAAAAGATATAATCAATTTTTTGCAACTACAAAAGCTAAAGGGGAATTTATAAATTATGTAAGGCGCTTGAGCAGTGGGGGTAGGAGAGATAAGGCTGAACAACACTAAATGCACGTAACGAGAGAGAGAGGGTTTTCGGAAAACGTTTGTTTTTGTTATTCCTTTTACATTTAATTATATAGCGATACCAATAAATAGTACTTCTTGACAAACAAAATATAATTGAATATATAATAAGACTTTTGAACAATATTCGAAGTAAAATTACATAATTGGCATTATTGCACCTTCAGCTAACATGATTTCGATTGTATACTCTTTATGCAAATTTATTAGATTTACTGTTTTAAATCAGGTTAATAAATTTTTAAAACCGTACAAATACCTGTTACTCAGAAGAACTAATAACCATATTTATGAGCATTGGCAATTTTTGTGAAAAAATACTTGTAGAGAATATATTTAGTATAAAAAAAGAGCTACAAAATTATTTTAATTTTTCAACGTCCAAATGTTTATTAGGGGTTTAAAAAAAACATTTCTTGATGTACATGCATTCCACCAAAAATTTTGTATTTATTTATATACTTTGAGGGTCTTACAAAAGTAATAGCAAAAGTTTTTATGGAGAAATCCTGTTAAGCAAAATATATATGCTTAAATGAAATAAGAATTGTTTTACAACAAAAATGTGCCTTTTTATACCACCGTCAGTAAATTATTTAATTAGAAAAAATGTAATCTCTGATATAGGTAACCCAATTTTGTATACTCTTGAAAGTGTATAAAAATAAATAGGATTCCTCTTTTTGCGTA
Organism: Copidosoma floridanum; assembly: GCF_000648655.2. The sequence goes on from NW_019379498.1 coordinate 7,479, forward strand.
CCCTGATACATTTTTTTTTAAATTAAGAATTTGAAAGAACGGTGGAATTACTTATACATCTGCTCACTACTCATAATTATACTCTAACAATTGCACCCTTGGCCAAGCATGAATGTAAGAATAATCAAAGTCATTTTATATAAAGTTTCAACATTTGTCTTACATCTTGAAATGTCTATTTTATCGACACAATCAAATTAAATACTATGTATTACGATGTAAACCTTGTTAATTGAAAATATTTATTATTTACTTTACATGCTGAAAAACTGATGAACCAATAAAACAAAGTATTTAATTTAAAAATAGTGAAGATTAAGGCTTTAAGTATAAACACAGTGTTTTAAAAATCTCTTGTGAGATTTGAAGGAAGATTGGAGGAAGATTTAAAGGAAGATTGTTCCATTATATCTTACCATATTTTATTAAGGGTAGGGGTGAGGTCTAAAATTTAAAAAAATACCTCACGCACTAAAAAAAAAAAAAAAAAAACAAGAATACTGTGATTCAAACACATAAAGTTTTTTCAGATTCAAACTTGGGGTGAAAAATTTTTCGTCATGATTTTTAGAACATTTTCAAAAGAATTAAGATCGCATACATAAGCACAAAGAGCTAAAACATTAGTGAATATCCACGGCACAAAAGAAACGCAAATACATCGTCATCAATTCTAAATTCTGTTGCACATATTTCTTGGATTATAAGTCAGATTTTTAAATATCATTCAAGTATCAAGGAAGATTCCTCATGTGAGAACAGTGAGAATCACAAAGTCATAAATCGCACAAATATTGTTATAGAAGATGGAGAACTGAAAATTTTTGAAGAGTTTTACTTCATTGAACAAGCTTGTTATTTAGAAAATTGATTGTTCGTTGTGAAAGTCAACTCTCAGTGTAAAGCACGAGATTGCAGGAATAGGTATGACATTATCAAAGTTTTTTTTTGCTGTATAGATATGTGTTTGACTTTATGTGACTTTTTGAGACTGACTTTTATGTTCTTCGATAAACATTTTAACGTGTACAACAGTACAATAACGTGAATTGTATGCTAGCTAATATCATATGGTTTTAATGCTGTAGTGCGTAGATAAATCTCTAGGAGCCATGAGTGTCCTTTCGACGTACTGTCTTAGCACCTCCATGTTGCTAAATCCTGAAGAGGCTGTCGGTACGTTGGCGAAATCTTGATTTTATACAGAAAATTATTTGAATAAACAGTCACGCTTTAAAATATCAAGTTTTTAGTCAACATTCATCATTCACAACGTCAAGGGAGCAAGTGAAAGGAGTCTGCAAAAGCTACTTATAAGTCTAAAAAAATAAGAATACTCATAACTAATACATGTCTTCTATCACAAGTAAAGTTGTCATCTTTAAAATCGGCAACAAAAGTGACGAGAATTATAAAATTTCGCTTGTAAGCTTTTCAAAATTAGTTGATAATCCGATCAATTCGAAGAAATCAACTTCTCCTTAGAACTGTTGAAAAAATCGTACCTTGCTTATTAATTAATTTAAATCGAACAAAATCATTGTGTTAATAATTTTCAGAGAACTTTACAGTAAAGTATGGTTGTGAAACCATACCAAGTCAAAAACCTTGTTGGACGGTTTCATAAGAATCAAAAAATAAACTTAATATTTGAAAAAAATTTTTTTGTTAAAACTCAATTAAAAGTTGCATTTTTTTAATGTATTCGAGATTTTTTCGACTATAAAAATACAACTAACATCTTCAATGTCAGTTATAAAAGAGTCATGATTGTAGTGATTACTGACAGTTGAAATTCTGTTCAAAGAAAAACAATTTTTATAGATTTAAAAGTTTAATGATAAACAATTTTTTAAGAAACTTTAAATTCTCTAAAAGTTGTTCTTTAGCCGTATGACCAAAATTAAGACCAAAGTCAAGACTAGCCTAAAAATAAGCAATTGTATGTAATCTAAGAGTTTGTTAAATACTTTATCATCGTGCACCTAAAACTTATTTTACTAAAAAGAAAAGTGACTTTTTACAAACCTTCTTCGGAAATTCTAGGTGATATTTTTGTCTCGAGACAGTTTCGAACTAACCTAACGAGACATTTTATACAGGACTGAAAAAACAACCATACTTATCAAATCCATCAATTATTTTTTGACTTTATACTATTTAATTCGTAAAAAATTTGTTTAAATTATGTAAATTTCGACAAATTTCTATTCTACTTTGAACATACAATAGATATACTTTAAATCTTTAAATCTCGTGGACCCTCTTAAGATACACTTTATTGCTTTCACTGTAAGTTTCTCTAAACACGCTTTGAGAAAAAAAACTTATTGAAGTATGATTTTTTGTGTTGTCCCAAACACCACTAACATATGACAATTCAAAACATAAAGAAAATGAATGCTCTTCTTTTACGATAAAAAAAGTAGGACTTAAACAACACTAAAAACATTTAATCATGATATCTTCGGAAAGTTATTACGATACTTAAGGTGGTTTTTCACCCATGTCTATTATTAAATTTGTAATCATTGATATAAGATATAGTCAAAATTTAATAACAAAGAAGCTTATTCCGTACGAAAAAATAATATTTTGAGTGTTACCAAAAATTAGTTTTTTAAATTTTGCTTGTTGCATGTTCAGATAATTTTAACCATAAAGATTAACTCAATCAATCTAGAAATTTTGTTTTTCATCAGATTTTAATTGCCCAAAGCTTGCTCTATTCCTCAAAAGATGTCAAATAAAGTTACCGAAGAAATTTAAAAAAATAGTTAATCTGTCAAAAGTTATGTACTGCTCATTATAAATTTTTTACGAGTATTTATAAAGAATAGTACAAAATGTTTTTCTCATCAAATATTTAAAAAAAAATTTTTAGGTTACTTTACTTAAAATTTTTTAAGGATCAGAACAAGTTTTGGAAAATTAAAACCTGAAGAAAAACAAAAAAAATTGTTGAGATTTAATGAGTTGATCTCTATGGTTAACATTACCTAAACGTGCAATATGGAAAATTCAGAAAATAAATTTTTATTAATACTTTAAATACTCTTTTTACCCTGCTATATATAAGGAAAGAACTACCTTAGTACATAACTGCAAGAAAGCCGTATAAGATGCATGTTATGGCCCAAATATCAATCAATTAAATGACGAAATGTTTTTTATCATTAAGCAAGTATTTAGCAATTCTCTTACATCATCTTACAATTTATTGAGGCTAACTTAAAAAATCCTTTTTTGTCAAGCTTGCAAGGTAGAGCCTTCGCATTGTTAGTTATGAAGATATCGGGGTAAGATATAAATTATAGGTAAACAACCAAATTTTGGCGTATTTTTCGTCACTGCACATACAAATTTTAGGTACAAGGTTCGCCAGCTGACTATTTAGACGCTCAAAACTCGTAAATAGTTAGCTATTTAAGTACAACAACTGAAAGTGTACTGTACTGACAAATCTGAGAAATTAAAAATCACAACTCTAGATTTCTCATGAAGAGGTAAAACATTGCGAATCTTATGGAGATTTATTTCTTGTTTTCATCAAAAAAATTGAACGAACTAAGCGCTCTCTTATATTATAGGAGCTGTACTACATTATTAAAGCTTCAGCTACTTATTTGAAGTAATGCACGTCCTGAAGTTAAAAAAAGTCGCTCCATGTGCACAGTCTAAAACTCCTCAAATAACAGTAAGGCACATGCTCAGTGCTCAGTGCCAAGTTTACTCAGTCCTAAATATAGAACGGTATATGCTCTAAATAGCCTAACGCTACTCCAAATATGAGGGCAACATCTCAGCGTTTGGATTGGAAAAAAAACGTAAAAGGGAGCTCAGTTTCTGGAATTATGTTCAGTGTGAATTTATTTTAAAGCTGTCAGAAAATCTATACCATCTCTAATTTAAGCTCCTCTAGGGTTAGCAATAAAATATATAACAAAGTCCAATCTTTAAATTCCTCTTGTCAAACCTTATTGATTGATACCCATGACATAATTTCGTAAGAAAATGTCATTTCACATTATTTTCAGCAAACCCTTTTATTTTATACCTAAATCATAGGGCTGCACTTCAAATAGCTAATCCACCACCTTGGGACGGCCGCCATATTGGATTTAAGTCACGTGACTTTTTTTCGTATTTCTGACAGCAAACCTTTTCATTTGATACCCATATCATGGGGGTGGATTTCAAACATCCAGTCTGCCATCTTGGGGAAGCCGCCATATGAGATTTGTTATGACGTTTTTTAGCTAGTCATGTATTATCATCATTTTTTTCTCAAGGTCACCAATCTGAAATCGTCGATTTACTCCGTAGGGCAGAACGCGCGTATAGAAGTATAACTTCAATAAAAAAGTCTTTTCTCTTAACACCGATAGGCGACAAATACAAACGTTAACAGTCGTCAAAGATAAAATTTGTATAAAACTATGATAATTTAACAAGCTTAGAGAGATTAAAAGCTTTTTTGATAAAAAGTATACATGTATATGTTTTATCATGTATTCAAAAAAACTATTATGTACTGCTACTAAAGCTGTAATGTAATTGTTATAACTGAACAAAAGAACGTCAGAAATTGCAAATAAAAGGAAATACAAAAATTGATTGGAAAACAGATTTTCTCATTCTTTTCTTGAGTCCGGGTATATAAATCCTAAAGTATGTTATCTCTCTGATATTTCTGTCCAAATGGCCTCTTGAAACATTCGCAATAGTTAGCCAAGTTCCGTTTACTGATCTTATGCCACCACGCTGTTCGGTTGAGCAGGATGTAAGATAATTCTCCTAAAAGAACTCAGACGTTAAGACCCTCACTAACCCAGCAGTCATCCAGGAAATGTAGGAAGTCCTCAAGATCTTCCCCACGATCATCATTAGTGTAACGTAAGCCTTAACTCTGAAGAGCTTTGACTGACTTGGCTTAGGTGGCCTTTTTCTCTCTCTGGTCATTTTGCGTCCACCCTATCTCCCAGTTAGTGTCGTGAGTATAAGATCTTTGTCCATCTGAACTGCCAAAGTCCAAGGGCACATTTGTCCCCCAAACCTGCATTCCCTCATCCGTTGCATCTTTGCAAGACACCTTAGATGATCTGGCCAATACAGCAGAGTTTTGTCTTGATGAAGAGGTCTGGTTAGCTATACTTTAATTCCAGGCCAGTTTCAATTGTTTCCAGTTCAACTCTTTGCATCGGTACTTTAGGGTGGGGTCAGTTATGGGAGTTGGGGCCCAATTTACTTAATGATGATAACGTTTCAAAAAAATATATATTGTAAAGAAATATTGTATGAATGTTGTCACGAACACAATCGCGTCGACAGATTTTGAGAAAAAAATTCACGAAGTTTCTCTTTTTCGTCGTCTTTAACGTGTGCTCAAGTGTAAGTTGTCAAAAAAGTTGTAGAAAAATAACTATCACGCTTCACGTAGCCATGATAATGTTTTGAAAAACTCATGTGTTATTTATGACAAGTTCATTAATACACTTGCAAAGTTTCAACAAAATCGCATCTGCAGTTATGGAGATATTCGCACTAACGTAAAATAATAATTTCGACAGCTTTTCACAATATCACTTCTAGAAGCCGTTCTACTAAACATTATGATCTTAAACTTGGTACATGTCTTAATGAGACTTTGTACTTTAATGCTATTTCATGAAAATCTTTAATTTCGAAGCTTATAGCACACTTTTATCGATAGAAGATCAGATTGACTATGCCATTTACTCCTTATGTTGTATCTCTCATACAAAAAGTATTAGTGCTGTTTAATTTATTCTATAAGTAACTAGATACCTTAGAAAATATTCTTCAATTTATTTGAAGTGTATTATTGATACATTAATGAGTACTGGCGAGTTTAACACAAATGCATTTTTCATAATCAAGAAAGAGCGGAAGTTTTTGGGCTACGTTATTACAGCAAACTTCATAACGACACCTTATACACATACGCGTGCTCCCCTTTACCTCCCCACGGGAGCGACCTAATTCTCTTAAGCTGGAGGGCCTTTTTCGATTTTATACATTCACCATACAGCGCGACGCTGGGAAGGGCGTACTCAACTTGTCTTTGTACATCCGAAATTTTGTCACTCTGGAAGACATGTTAGAGTTTTCCCAAACAGTACTGGCAGGTTCAACATGAATGCAGCACTATTAGAATATAACGAGATCTACACTTTGAACTGGAGATCTATACGTTCAGGCACTCCAAATCCTGCATCACTGTTTTTAGGTACTGTTTGAAATAATATTCCAAGTAAGAAGGTAAGCAACCAGGGATTTGATTAATTTGTGGCACTCTCTTATCTAACATCACAGAGCTGATCTACTCAGTACGACTTCGTTTCCTTGATGGTCCTTTAGAATTTCATCTCGTCCTTCAAGGTCCAATTGGGTTGTCAGGGCTTATAGAAGTTCCTTCGATTAAGATGTCATCTTAAAATGTTTTAAAGTAGCTTGCATAATATTAACCGAAAAATTTGTTGGTAACTATTTTTCAAGTACAATGCAGCAAGTTCAGCTACCGTAACTATTAGAGCCTACAGTGTTTTAAAGACAATGGAGGTTTGTAAGCGGTCAAAATGCAAAGATTACTGGGCAGACTTTGTACATTTGTTTCAACTAAGGGGCTTAGTACTTGCACTTGCTCTATCCCAATACACCCATAATTAAGGAAATTACGGTCTTACGATAGTTGATCTAAAATACCTTTTTCTTCAGAATCTACCTTTAATATGCAGATGATTAATGGTAAGTGTTTTTCGCATATTAACAATACTTACCAAGTACAGCTAATGTATTGATTTCATAACAGACTTTGTTATTACAGGAATGGGTTCGACTGGTTGATACATCACACTATTTTTTACAATCATCACACTGTATAGTGAAAGTTCTGTGGAGACCGCGTCGTTGTTCCTTCATTGCTTTTTTTAAATCAAATAAATGATTGCACTGGTGATCCTCACCTTGAACATCTAAAATCCTTTGCTAATTTATTCATATCAACGATTTTACAGCCTTCTAAAACTTTATAAAAAAATTTTTTTTTGCAGCGTTCATAGCATAGAACTTTTTGATCTTTGTTTTCACATTTTTTTTTTTTTACAGCAAATTTACCTCGATATTTATATGGCTTTTTTGCGGTTTCAACATTTTACTAATAATCATAACAAACGAACATAACCCTCAACAATCAAAAGTTACGGACCGCGAACGTTTGTTTACAGCAAGCACTCTGCAGTCTGCAGTTACATTGAGCTTATTTGAGCTACGCTGCCAAGTCTTCGGGCTCGCTCACGTATATATGTAGTCGTGTTCGTGTACACATCGCTATTCATATGTGTACATCAGTGGTACTCAAATTTTTTGTGCTGCGTCACTTGCGCTTACATACGAACCGCCATATTGAGAAAATAAGAACCACTCAGTTGGATCAACTACCTTAAGTAGTTATTTTTACCCAATCACGTATGTTTAAACTATTTTATACAAGTTGTTAGTAATCTGTTATACTATTATTGTAATTCCAGGGATGAGCAGTAATTGAGTTTAATGTAATGATTAAATCGTAAAGTTCTGGTTTCATTTTCTGTTTTCAGGGCACTTACCTATTTACCCAGCATTGAAGAAAGACGGTTGTAACACAGTTATTTGATATTGTTGACATAAATATTAATTCAATAACTAAAAAGAAGCATCTGTGATGAGAGACGTTTTACGTGCCAACTACAAGCTAGTCACGACATCAAGATGTTTGAATAAAAATGTTTTTTATTTGGAGAGTACATATTTTGAAAGACTTTATCTTTTTATTGCAATTTATGAATGCAATGAAAAAGATTCTTACCGTCTCTAACTTGTAATTTGGCCAACTTGGAGAAGGCATGTCTGGATGCTACAATCTTCGTGTCGTCAATAACGATGCTATCCAGTACGTGTATATGCTTCATATCTTTAAATTTATAATGTAAAAATTATGGTCTCAAGCTGCATATCTCCAAACCAGTATGTATTTATGTTTTAAGATTTTTTAATAACCTTTATTACATTTACTCGTTCCATTTCTAAAAAAAAAACTTATCAGCTCACTAGTTGAATACGCTTTCTCATGATAATTAAATATTTGTTATTCCAAACCTTAAGTGAAAAAAAATGTTAACTAAGCATATGTAATGTTCAGTCACTTTTTGTGTTCTAGAGACAGACGAACTGAAGTAGGTATAAAGTTACATATGAACTTCTATAAAAGTAATAATCAAATTTACGTACAGCAATGAAAATCAGAAAGTTCAAATAGTAGAGTCCAATTTTATTATTTTTCTTTTGAAGAATTAATTTTTAATACAATCCAAACAAACAGACTTGGAAAAAAAATTCACCTTCCATCACAGATAACTCAAGAGTTCAATTAATTGATAGCTGATTATAAAAATTTAAAGTAAACGAACGTAAGTGTTAGAAAAGTCATTACTGTCAATATCCAAGACGAAATATTGAGGTAACGAATAAAAATTATTTGTGTGCATGTTAACATAAATTAAGTTTTTTAAATAAATATTTCAGATTAATGACAGTATCAGAAGAGCTTCTTAAATTACTCTGACACAGAATTCATGGCTAATGTCAGCGTCACCTACCTCCAAAACCAACACAAAAAAAAATTTACCATGATTTATTGTCGCATGACTATGCTTAATAACAGAAAATATAAAGAAAAAAAAAAAATTTCCATTCTTACTATTTTATTTACATACATTGTAAAAAAAATTTTTTTGTAACATTACCAATGGTTTGTAAAAATTTACTACGCCAATACTCGTACAAGTAAAAAATATTTTACTGTACAAAAGTTTAAATTCAAGTCTTAATTTTTAAATTAAGTTGTCAGTGCAAATATAAATTACAGAGTATACGCACAATAAGTTTAAATAATACTATTTGTTTTTCGTAAATTTTTTGTATAACTATTAAACGTTGTATTTAAATCAACTATTTCGCAGACATTGTTTTACTACCACCTCTTGTCTTACTTAAATTTTTTAAACAGTTGAACTATTTGCTTTTAAATAAAGATTAATGTCGTTGACTTATTCGTATCTACATAAGTAGTAGACAGAACATAAGTGAACCTCCTCCAGTCGATTCGTTGTGATTTAACCCAAACATGAATGACGTCACCATTAATGTATGTGGAAAAAACTAAAGTTTTAAATTCGGTTAAAAATAAGAGGATTTGATAATTAATAACAATTACAAAGTATAATAGTTATTGTACGAAAAGTACTATCAACATATCTCTTACTTGCCATAGGATTCAATGTTCTTTCTTGAAATCTTCCAATAGTAGCAGAATGTGAATGACGATAAAAGTAATGAGTCTATAGCAGTCTGATCTACAGCAATATCATCTACATTTGGTCTCTGAACTACGGGTCCTATTTCAGATAAATAAGAAGACTTTTTTACAGCATAACTATCAATATCATTTGATTAAAATAACTACCAACGTATAATAATGCAATTTTTCTCATTATAATATCTCACTTTTTTAATAATCTTTTCAGTACCTGCCAACTTATAAACCCTTGCGTTAAAACATAACTTAATTTCTTTTTCCTTTTTTTTATGGAACTAAGGTATAAACATTATCATAAAAACTTCGTATTTTAACTATAATGTTATATTTTAAACCATATATTTCATTGACAATCACGGTATCTAAGAAATTCGGTAATTGTAAAAAGCAAGAAGTATGAAGTCTTGTGTTAAATTTTTCTTTTGATTTTCTCATTTGATGGATTTTATTTATTTCTAAAAATTTTTTAGTGTTATTTATTTTTATTCTAAATAAAAGATCAGTACCTCAATTTATCCAAGTGACACTTGAGAAAATAAATGATCAAAATACACTCGTCAAAGATTCTAATCTAAAAACCGGAAGGATACTAAAAATTACAAATCCCTGAATATAATTTAGATTAAACAATAATTGAAAAATAAATAATGTAAAATTAACACTGAATCATTAAATATTAAGAATTATCGAAATCGAACGATTTTTAAGTCTAGTACTATTTTTAAGTACTAATCTTATTTGTAATGTTCTTTAAACTAGAAAAAAAATGAATACCTTCCTTCCCCTAGAAGATAAGCAATAATGGCGTTTTTTCTTTGCGTACCTGAGGTTTTACAAACTCACTTAATAACATAATGTAAGAGACTTCAGAAACAATCAAGATTTTCAAACGTACTATAACTAAAAAAAGAATAAAAAACTAAAGTGTGGGACAGGGAGTCCCCCGGTAAGAACGAAGTTCTCTCATGCATGTAGAATCACATATATACTGTAAAATACAAGAATCGTAAATACATGTAAGTTCAACATGTATTTTTTTTCGCGGGTTACGGCGGTATATTTATGTCTTCCCTATACATTTGTTATGTATGAAAGGCTCGGGAATTTTGAAAAATATTTTTTAAGGTTATTGTTGGGCAAAAAACCAGCAATGTATCTTACATATTTGTAATAATTTTGCAAATATGCTATAATTTTTCCACAAATTTTCCACCTTGATTTTATATAAAATATTAAAAATACTAAAATTTAATGTTATGTCTTCACATAACTAAACACCTCTCTTTTTGTGTGCCGCGATATTTTTTTACCCTTTAGGAAGCCTGTAAAACTTGTTATTTTTTTATATCTTGCTTTCTTTTAAATATATGACATGTTCTTAATATTTGAACGTTGTGTGCACGCATGACTGTGGATAACAATTTCTGCATTATTATTATCCTGTACTAAACGTAATATAACTTTTCAATGATTTTCCCTCTTCATTTCATGAAAGTACATTAAAAACATCATAAATTGAGGTAATGTTTTTTCTTAACTCAAGGCCTCTGTTTTTGTGCTCAAAAACTATATTTTGATTCCCTTTAGAAGACCCGTAAAATTCGTTACTTTTGCTCTATCTTGTTTCCTTTTAAAGATATGATGTACTTTGCAATATTTGAGAAACATACCTCTTTAAACCAAAACTGGGTATCTGCATCGATCTTCTATGCATGCAAAAATGATTTTTTAATGTACTTTATTAAAATAATAATATTTACTAGTGTATATAGTATTGATATTAACTACTATATACTATACACATGCACGCAGGCAAACATGTACACAGTTGCACAGTGAAAGTATAAAGTCCACACACACACACGCACACACCTCATACATGCACACTTTCATGGTTGGATCCATAATTCTGTAAACAAGTTACACTCATATACATTCCTGCATGTATACGATGTATACAAGGATACTGCACACAGTAACACACCACAACACGGCAATAAGAATATGCATAATACTACACTTACTAATTTTAATATCCATATTTGCCACCAATTTCCTACTGGTTATGTGATTATGGCGTCTGAGCTTAGATGGGTGTGAGAGTCGTTTGTATGTATGTCGACTAAAACAGTGCTCCCATTTATTTTAATAACATACGTTTGCAAAAATTCTTTGTGCATTCGATTCGTAACTGCCTTCCTCCTCCCTACAAGTGCACGCTATTTACTCACGCTTTCTGGCTGATGGATCCCTGCGCTGGCTGGTTGGCTCTCTCTCTCTCTCTCTCTCTCTCTCTCTCTCTCTCTCTCTGTGTCACGACTACTGCTCTGTCTTTCCCCTCCCTACAAACGCACGCTTTTTTCTTACGCTTTCTGGCTGATGGGTCCCTGCGCTGGCTGGCTGGCTCTCTCTCTCGCTGTGTCGCCACTGCTGCTCTGTATCCCCCCCCCCTAAAAGTGCACGCTTTTTTCTTACACTTTTTGGCTAATGTGTCCCCGATCCCAACCGTCCTTGTGTACAGGAAATACAGAGGGAGTATATATCCTATAGTAATCCGCGATAAATAACTTCGTTCTAAAAACAGACAACAACAAGAGCCAATTAAAAAGTAAGCATATTTTCTAGAAGTATAAGAGAATGTTAAGTTAAAGTAAGAATTACGCAGGTTGTCTGTGATAATCATTTTTAAAACTTGAGTATTTTTAAGCAAGTATGAATTCTTACACCTAAAACGTATCTATACAGATACCATTTTGTTGATTAAATTTGTCAGCTTGATAAAATTTTATAAAAAATTTTTTCCTTCGAAGACCTCAAAGTAGTAAAATTAAAACATGACGAAAAACAAAAATGTAATACAAAGTCATCATAATACACTTTCTACCACTTTATCGCAAGCTTTGATGGATTAAAACTAAGGATATACATAATCTCACGATCCTTACAACAATGGACTTAATCATCTTATTATATGCTAGATAAATCTAAACCTGAAGAAATTGAGCTTATGGCAATGATATTTGACAGAGTAGATCACACCTAATTTCAATAGGTCTTAAAGAATCCGATATTGAAACAGTAAAAATTTTATTATTACGTATTCGAGCACGCGAAGGCATAAAATACATATACTTATGTTACATGTGATTCGCGAGTTTTAAGTACTTCCATGTTTGCTATTATATATGTATTAACATGTGTACGAATTGTTGGTCATGTAATGCGCTATTATATATGTATTAACATGTGTACGAATTGTTGGTCATGTAATGCAGAACGAAACAAAAATTTTTTCCATAACGCCCTGAAAAAAGGTACTTTTGTCCAGTTACGCGGGAAAAAAGTCCCTTTCAGTCCCCTATCGTAATCACAACGTAAAAGTAAAACGCCAAGTGTAGCGTATCAATATAGCAAGTCACGTTGCACGGACCGTCACCTTTGTGGTGTGCTGTATTGAGGTTGTAATCAAAGAGACTGTTGCTCGAGAAGATACATAAACTTTTACAATTCATATATTGTCTTGTGTTTCAATTCGTTCTGTGTAGCGCTGAGTGCAGCTGCAACAGGAAAGTGTCTCAGTGTATGTAGTATTAGGGAATACTTTCTGATACATAAAAAAGGGCTATTCAAATCTGCTAGCTATACGATACTACCTGTTGCTGCATTTAGCGCTGCACCTTACATATAATGACCCAATCCCCTCCCGAATAACATCACGGTTAAAGTCCTTTAATAAACAAAGGTAATAATTATACACATTAGTCGTAATCCCCAGCTAACGTGTTACAATGTGTACATGTATAGGTATAGTACCAGTGTGAGGGGAAGGGAGCAAGCAGCGTACATGCGAGAGAAAGAGAGACAGAATGGTAGACAGTAGGCGCGCGCTGCGAAAGAGAGAGACGGAGCAAGAGGGAGAGTGTGTAAGAGAGGAGATTGAGGAGAGGGCTTGGGCCGAACGGTAGGTAAAAAATTTTATCGAAATTCTATCAAACCAAATTAACGTTTTACTCCATGATAAAACTGGCAACTTATCTATTTTAGAAGAACATCTTACAGCTTTTACCAGACATTCGTGGGATGCAGTTCTAATGTTAGAAAGTTTGTTACCTTTAAAAAGTTCTTGTAATAGAAGCATTGTTCAAACTCTATTAAAATTGAGGTTCAGTAATTCAAATGCATTAATATCTGTAGTTCTAGAGATTACTGAAAAAGTCGTTGAAAATTCCATTACATATGTTTTAATATCTATCAAACAAGATAAGCTTCCTTAAAATTTCGGTGTTCAAGCTCATTATGGAAATTTTTATGTAGAGCGACAGTTTAAAACTGCGGAATTATTTATATGAGCTTAATAATACATTACTTATCATTTGTGATGGTACTTACTCACGAAAAGAGCGCAAAACATTGTTCACCAACGAAACTCATTTTTAGGACAAAAAAAGTTTCTTTGTGTAAGTCTTTTTCAATTTGCAATACAAATGGATTCATTTATTGACGTTGCAGGACAATTTAGAAGAACTTTTAATGGCACTGGAGTTCTAAAACACGTACCACAAAATTAAACTGGACTTATGAGTATTTTTTTTAAAAAAAGATGTTTTTATTTCAGACCATGGATTTCAAAATGTAAACTTTTTAGAAAAGAACAGTTTTTTAAATTTTAGATTCTTAGACCAATTAAAAAATTATGGAAAAATTCATTTGTTTAATTATATGCAAAAATCGTTCAGAAATCAACGAGAAACATAAAAAATGATAGTTTTTTAATTATTAGGCTATGTTATACTAGTCAATAAGATTTCAAAAAATATTTTCTAACTTTTTCCGTTCTATACGGTGCAATAATAAAATTTTATGTAGGGCTTGAACAAAATAGTCGAAACAGTATTTAAAAAATGAGGAAATTATTTTTAAGTTTATGCTTATTCAATCTTATGACAAAAAAATTTTTTTAAAACATTACCTTTTAAAGTTCGCTTGCAAAATTTTTGAAGAAAATAGGGTTATAGAAGAGTAAAAAAATAAACTTAACAGGCTTAATTACTATTATTCCAATTTTTTAAAATGCAAAAAAAATAAAGAAAAAAAACTGAGGGCATTTTACTATCAAAAACTAAGGATACCGATCAAACGATTTCTGAAATTTGTCTTTTCTTATCCATACTTACTCGAAACTCTTACAGGCATGGCATTACAGTTTAGCATGCATAAAAATTTGAGTTCAGATGCAGCAATATTAGAAAAAATTAGTTTCTTGTCTATTCTTTTAGTGTTTAGAATAGTTCATTAGGTTTTGACATCCTTTGTGTTTTTCTCATCAATAGAAAAAATTTATTTTAGTAATGATCCTCCTTAGCAGTAATGGCACATTTTATACTTTCTGACTCAAGTCCAAGAAATTTAAAAAAGGATATTTCATCATTAAGATCATGATTTTCATAAAAAGTTGAGCTTAGTCCCTTACTAGGTTAAATATATCTTAAATGCATCAAAATTTTATTTTTTTTATCCAATTTTTTGTTAACTGTATACAAAATTCTTCAATGCATCTTTGGCAAACTCAAGGTAATCCTTTTTTGTCCTTATCATCAATTGTATTATGATATTTAAAATGTAACAACACCTACATTTTTAAAGCAACATCAATATCATTTTAATTTTTAAAATGTTTGGAATCAATTGTATCAATCTCTTTCAGTTGCGTACTGACTACATTTTCCAAAGTTATATGCAAAAAATACTTGTAGTGTGAGAAGGATTGTATGACAGCCAAAGTGTTAATGTTGCCTTTAATACGATTAGTTTATCTAAACACAATTGACTTTGACACATAGACCACGAATGAATTTTTTTTAACTTCCAGACACGTAGTTATATACAGCACTTACGACTTCATTGCTCGGCATAAAATTGGATGCATGCTGAGCACAAGAGTGTTCAATATGTCAACTACATTTTATGATACTAATTCATGGTAAAATTTCTTGGATCCTTTTGGTTACTGAGTTAACTGTACCTAGCATAACATTGCAATTATCTGCACAGTAAGCAATGAAATTCTTTAAAGGTACATCATTCTTATCAAAAGATGTCTTAATACATTGAAATATTGTATCAGCATTGTCAGAACTTGTCTAATCACCATTATATAATCCTACTAAATCCCATAACGACTCGCAGATTTCACCATTTTCTTAATCAAAATATATCACCACTATGCAGAGTGCGTGTTGTGAACTGATACTGGTCGCTTGGTCGACAAGAATACGAAAAATCTGATTTTTGAAAAACTTAAATAATCGTCATTGTTGAGCTGATTCGATAAAAAAGTAAAATTATGAAAGAAATAAAATCATTTCATAAACGAATTCCAATTGCAATTGCATTTAAAAGTAGCTGCAGCTATTTTTAGTTGAGCAAGAGTATCTGATTCATCGATGTTTTGAAAATTTTTTATGTGAGTTATACTATTTTGGTGTTAAGTTAACATATGTCTTTCTGCTGTAAGGCTTACTTTGCACTGTGCACATCTTGCAAAGTCTACATTATTTTTACAAGGCTCAGCTAACTGTTGGAACTTGCGAAACAATTTTGAGTTTTTCAAGTTTTCTTCATTAAATTATGTACAAGACGTTTTTACTCAAATTTATACGTTTGAGCTCTGTTAAAGCGACTCAATTATCAATTGTAGAATCGTTTATATTTCCTAAGGTAATTGAACTAACTAGAAGTAAGTAAAACGCATCAGTACATTGCAAACTCCTGTTCAAATTGGTTCGAAATAATGTCAGTAGTTTTAAATTAATTTACAGCGACAGTATTTAGTGTAGTTTCTGGTATCCTGTCAGTAATACATACATACTTTATCTTAGCAATATTCATACTTCATTAATTACATGTGATTTCTGTAAAATTGTTAGTATTACAATTTTCTATTAAGTTTAAATGATTTATTTTTGGCTCGAAAAGTGTTTGTGATTTTTTTTTTAATAATATCGGTTCTAACATGATTGTGTAATGCTGGCCTATGCTATTTTATCAATGTTTTGCATGCAGTGCATTAAATAAATTAATTAGATTAGTAACTGTCCTTAAATTTTAAAATTCAGGTAACACTAGTGTTTTACTAAAATTGTTAGCAATGGCAAAAGTATTTTAAATATTATTAGGACGAAATCACAATCTAAAAATTATGTCAAAAATTTGCTGTCTTTCTATTAACAAGGTACGGTGATTTTCTTTTAAAATAAAGGCATGCTTCATGGTTATATCAAAACATAATTAAATAAATAATCGTAATATTAAGAATTAATAATTACCAACGTAAAAAAAATACAAGAAAAATTCATTGTCTTTTAATTTGCATGTTATGTGCTTGTACGATAAAAAAATAAATGGCTAAAAGAATAGATCTACATAGAAAATAATAGAAATATAGTCTTACTAATATATAAAGCAAAATCGCAAAACCTGTTGTAATCACTAACTGCAAAAACTACTCAACAGATCTTGCTGAAATTTTTCATACTGATTCTTGACACTTTTAAGATAGTTTTAGTGCAGTTAGAATCTTGAAAAAATTATTAACAATAGCAATACATAAATTAAAAGTTTTGAAAAAATACACTAGCTTCTCACTTTGGTAGAATCTACTAGGTATCGTAGAACTAAAATCGAGGCTACCTGCAATAAAATTAAGTAAGTCTGATTATAATATCCTCGAGCAAAATACCAGATATCACAGTCGTTCACCAGCAGTACATGAAGCATAGGGCTAGGAGTTGTGTAGCTGCGTATCCCGGCTATCGCCAACACCGTCCTCTAATGAACAAGCGACTCACGTTAAACTCAATCCTAAACCACCATGATTGACGAGTGCCACCAAAACAAAAGCGTTCTGAACGCTAATGTCTCCAGCGAAATACCGAGAGCAATTTGGGATCTCATGGTCATTCTTTCAACCAACTTGGTGCTACCAGAGCAGATTCTGCTACAATAGCAAGCCAGGGAAAACAACACTAGATTCGGATAGCCACAACGGCCTTCTCAGTGGTTTGTTCCAACAGCATACCCACATAAAACATATCCTCTAAGCCCACTTTTCCGACGAACGATGAGCCGTTGGTTTTCCGGATAATGACCCAAACACGAGATATTTTTCTGGTCAGTGGCGTACCTTCCTCCAGCACGGTCTCCATACACAGAGACTCCGGGGGTAATAGTCAAGCTACCTGCAGCTGGCTTTCCATGATCGAAAATAATAAAAAAGAATGAGTGGAAGTATCACCACTGGCCATTTTCAGGGCCATGATAAGTATTTGCGTTTCCTAATTAACCATTTATCTCACGGTTCTTTTCAGGGCCATCTAATATTAAACTACCTCGCCAACAAATACATTTTTAAAACCATTATTGGCCATTATTTCACCAAGTAAATCATTTACTAACAGATGTCATTAGCGGAGTTTTTTGCTGTGAGGCTGGATACTCTAACTACCAACAATCCTGCATTATCCTATCAACTCTCGTATCAACTCTAAGCATTGAACCAGGAATCACCGATCCTCTCCAAGGTCTGCGCTGGGCAAACCTAACAGTGAAGAAATAAACTTGAACAAAGAGGGCAGTCTGCAGCAGGCAAACGTCAGGAACCAATCACCCCACTACGAATTACCAAGACGACGGAGTTCTGTAAAAAAAGAAGGTGCTTTAGACATTAACATCTCCAGCGTAACACCGGAAGACGGAGGGAAAGAGCTCTACAACTAGCTCTAACGTTTCAGACGTTGCAGTTTCTTCTCGATCGGTCAGGTGCTACAACAGCAAGTCAGAGAAGATCACTCTGAGATATCCAGGCAGTCACGTTTCTTAGAAAGTTCAGTCAAGAAAGAGTTCAACTCATCAGTCTTTTTTAGGGTCATTGAACGTTTAAATACTTTAATAACAAATATATTACAACTTGACAAAGTTGACAAAAAAAGCCTTTAGAGCTCACAAAAGTTTTAATCATGCCTCTAGTCGCAAGAGGTAGAATCAGAAGGAAAACTTTAAATTCTTCAAATGTATGCAATTTCAGGCATCCAGAAACTGACGCGGAACATTTATCGAGATTGAAACAGCAGCGTCAAAATTGACGAATAAAGAATCCATTAGAGATCAGCTTTCTATTATAACCGTGATAGTAATTACTGAAATCTTTCAGATTTTCAAATAGATAGAATAATGTGTACTTACGTGCGTATGAATTGTGGCAATAAAAAATGGAGATATTAAGCACCAGGACTTAGTTTCTTTGGTAACGAAGTTGATTGGAAAAAAATAATCTAGTTGGCTATTCCTTGATTTTTTTTAAATACAAAAATTCACGCTTTGATGAACAGTAATTTTAATAATTTAACTATTTTATAGTCATAGATAAAAAAGTTATTTATCCGACAAAATTGTGCAATGTAGCTTGTGAGTGATTAATCAGATTTAGATAAAGTTTGATTATGCCTATGCTTAACATTTTTACGCACATAAAGCTATTAAAGTTACTAATAATTTAAGATAATGGTACTATAAACAAGTCATTTGTATCGATTTAAATTCTTAATTGTAATGTTTATCTATTTAGTAATCATGAGTTGAAGAAAACTTTAAAATTGATCCATTAATTATGTATACGATCTGCAGAGAATTCTATTTTAGTGCCTTACTTATATTTTGTAATATTTGGAAATATTTTATGTATCGAATGATGAAAATAGTGTTCACTACTGATGCGTGTTCAGCAACGGTAATCAAGACAACCCGGTGTTTGTCTTGGGAAATATAGTATGTTTGAGCCCAAGGTGTAAACGCTGTTTTTCTTTCTAAAGGCGCAAAACAATGCCAGCTTTTAGCTATAATTGAAGCCGAATAATAAATAAAGATTAATTATAATTAAACTGTAAAAAATAGACTTAGGATAGATTTTCGTGGAAAAGATAGAAAAATTAAATATGTTTTAAGTAATTTTATTACAACATTTTTTTCTGTTTACTTTAATTTTTCAAAATCATTAATGAAGCTATTAAAATCTAGTTACTAAAGTAATTGAAAAAAAAAAAAAATTACCATAAAGCTACCCTAAAAATTATAATGAAAATTCGTCAATCACAACATAACCATTAATTCTACGATAAATGTTTATGTAAATTAAACAGTGTAAATAAATTTATACTATAAACAATGAGCCATTTAAAAACTTTTAAAATTTTCAACGAGTTTTATAAGTTAGCACTTACCATTAATAAAAATCTATTAAGATAATAATCAAACTTAACAAAACCCCTTATAATCAAGGCCCAGGACTATATAATAAACCCTCCAAGCCCACCTAAGGCTTACTTGTATATAAAACAGCTTATTTTTACTAGAAAGTAAATCGCACTTTTTTTATTTAAATTATAAGTTTTCTTAATTATCTAATATCATTCATCGTCTTTCATCATGAAATTAATACTTAAACTTCATCAAAAAAAATTTTTTTAAACATTATTTCTGATACTTATGTTACTATACTGCACGAGTAGAATCCTGCAAGTAACTGTTCTTAATAAATTGAAAAACTATTTTATTCCAAGCATAAGCTCAAGATTTCTTTATATTTATTGCAAGTACTTATGTCATAGGAAAATGTGTCATATGAAAAATATGAGCGCACCACCTCGAAGACGTCAACTAAAGTGTCAAGGAATATTCGAATTTAGTATTTGGGCAACATGAGAAGAGCTGAGGGTAAATATAAATGCACTGCCTCGGGGACGCCGACTGGCGTGTCCAGGAGTTTAGTAGTTCGGCAACATGGAGGGGGCTAAAGGCAAATATGAGTGCGCTGCTTCAAGGACGTAGACTAGCGTGTCCAAGAGTATCCGAGTTTATTAGCTGGGCAAGACAGGAGACATTGTGGGTATATAAGAGTGCACTGCTTCGAGGACGTCAATTAGCATGTTCCGAAGTGTTCGAAATTAGAAGTTGAGCTACACAAGGGGTGTAGAGGGTACATATTAGTGCGCTGCCTGGGGAACGTCGACTAACATATCTAAAAGTATCCGACTATGGTAGGTGAGCAACACAAAGGGCGCTTTCTATATTGTACAGTGATTTTAAAGAGTATTTAACACAACCCCCTGCCACCCATCTCCAACCACTCAGCCGTTTCTCGGCCCGCACGCTAGATAAGGTGAAATTACAAGGGTTTTTACCTCATTTTGAATAGGATAAATTTTTGTCAAGCCCTATATCATGATATTTTGAATTGGATTACTTTTCGCACCCACCCTTTTAGCTTTCCTTACACATTTTAAGAAACCCGCCTCTGCCCCCTTACAATTTCAAGACACATTGTCTAAGTAACGCTCCAATATATGTTCTACGCTTCTTTCGCCACTTTCCACCACTTTTAATAACTATTATTTTATCTACATAATTTTTCAACACATTTCCACAACACCCTTAAACTAGTGCTATAGCACGCTGGTTTATTGTATCTTTAATTCTTAATGCGTTTACTAATTGCATTATATTGTATCAACATAGCAATTGTTCCAACTTTTAAATTAAGATTATGCGGAAATAAGACTTCACAACTACTGTCCAGAAATTTAATTGGAAAATTTATGTAAGTATAACCATCAGATTTATTAACACCTTTGTGAAAAAAATGTTCTATGCAATCATATGTTTTCAGTTCACCTATAACAGAATTTCGCATTATATTATTTAAAAAATTTATAAGTCTGTGATAGAGAGAATTACTTAATCAAGTATGATACAGGATAATTTTTATTCAGTAAGTCTACTTTAAAATTTATTTGTTTTAGTAAGTTTGTCAAATAAAAATAATGAAAAAAATATTGTGAAATGAGTTTGATGAGGTTTTGGCAAAAAATAAAAAATGTTTATAACGCCAACAAAAAATTACGTTATCTTTGAGAATACTAAACGTACGTGTAAATTTTTTAACTATTTCTTTTCAGACGTATTTTTGAAAAAAAATTGTTTAACTCCACAATTTAGTATAGGCTTTTATAAAGGTCAGTAATTGAATTTTAAAAAATAAAACTTTTTTGATTAAATTTTTTATTGTTTATTTANTTTATATTAGTTTTTGTTGGTGTAATGTAGGTAAGCTTCAAATTAAAAAATTGAATTTAGCTGTAAAAGAGCATTATGACATTTTTGTTTCTCGAAATCTTCAATTTAAATAATTTTAATTTTTTCCATAAATGTTTGCCTTAAACATTTTCAGACACTAGGGTTTTGCTAAAAATTTTCTTACTTGGCATGGCAACATAATGTTACATGCTTCTTCAAAAATATTATGAATTTAAAAATTGTTTTCCACTTAATCTAAAGCAATCACAGCATCTTAAAATGTACTTCAAAAATTCGTCAACTAATCTTAGCATTTCAAAAGATTCTGCTCTATTAATACAATTTAAAATTAGTTACTACTTTTTTAAGTATAAAATAACTTGACTCTAAATTTAGGACTTTAAATCAAGTATTAATGTTAAATTACATAATTTTTACTTTAAGATAGAGTATTAGATTTTGAGTAAAACATTTTTCCTCCTACCTCAAAGGCTACGTGAAAGATAAAAATTCATTAATAGCGTAGTCTGAGCAATGCTCCAATACTCGTTCTAGCCCTCTTTAGACATTTTCTACCACTCCGTAAGTAATGATTTTATCTATATAATATGTTAACACTTTTCAACACCACTTTTAAGGTAGTTCTAATACCCCGCGGGTTTTCATTCTCTTAAATTATTACATTATTAATATATATAAAAGCATGGTACAATATTTGTACACTAAATCATAAAACAACAAACAATCTTATGAAATTTTTAAACCGTGGACCTCACTGGTAGCCATATTAACCACAAAAAGGTAGAAATCGTATGTTTCTCCTCATAAAAATATGTTTAATACTTCAATAAAGTGAACTACTTTGTCTCCAATCTAGATGCTGCACAACGTTTAAGAGAAGAAAAGTAATGTACAATAAAAACTTCATATTATTTGAAAATTTGAGGTACATATTATTTTGATGCATATGCATTGATGTTCTAATTTAATGTTTTAACGCTACAAATTTGATTTCCAAAAATAAATCAATCCAATCCAATCAATTCCAAAGAAATTTTTTTTAAATTAAAGATATATTATAAAACTAGGCAGTTCAAGTAAAAATAATATTTACTTACAACAATACAGTAGAATCTTGTTTTTCATAAAAGTAAACAGTTTAAAATATTTATTAAAATTTATCTCACTATGATGACAGAGTGACTACATAAAAACTACATAAAAACTACATTGATAATAACTTTTATAATTTTATTCATTTCATACAGTTATTTTTTACTTAAATGAACTGTGCAATAGTATTACGTACAATTTCTTACTTTTTCAAATGTATAAAAATTAAATTTTTATATTTAATTCAAATAGGTTAACAAAGAAATTTTTCCAGATAATATTATTTGTTTCCAAATTATCATCTCGTTCTAATTGGATATAAATTTAATTTTATTTTTGCATCTTGATAACGCGACGTATAATTGAGCATGCAAAAACAGTGGTTTTCTCAAATATAATCCAATATTAGTAAAACTTTGATCTTTTGATCCATTTATAGTCATGGAAAATGCTAAGACTAAAGAAAATTGTTTTCTGTGAACAATAAAAGGTAAGGATGATGAATTAGAAAATGATTTAATAATTAATTTAACGAATATGGATATCACGTTTTAGAATACGAAACAATGGTCAAAGACATGATGATTTAATCCTTTCTTGTGCAATCATGCTTCTATTACTTTTCTTTATAACTGGAAAAAACTGCCTAAAATTCCTTCTTAAAACAATTAATTTATCACTAAATCAGATATTTGTATTACATAAAACACGTTATGTTTTTTAACTATTTCTAAGGCTTTTTTGGGATCATAGAAGCCTCCTCTCATATCTTTAAATCAACTTCTCTAAATATTTTTTTCTCAGATTTAAATTCCACTGCGGAGTTCAAACACACATATACGGTACCTCGTAGAGGCAGAGACGCTGAATGAAGCAAGGAATCATACGTCCCAATGTAAGGGGGAATTGCGCAGTTGGGGAAAGGTGCCGTGGAAGAGGTTTTGGAAGCGAGACGCGTATCGAAATCGGAAAAAGTTTTAGTTTTCCCTGGGACTCTCACGGTGAGAACATCGAGGGTCAAGAAGTCACGCTCAACTTGCTGTCGAGGGCCGCAATATTAAAGCCACGAGACAGAGTCAGGGCAGCGTTTCTTTTTTTTCATTTCATCGTCGTTGATCTCTCGCTTCAATTATTTTTTTAAAATTGTTCGTAAGTAATACAAAGTCGTAGCATTCGGATTTTGAGATTTTGGCTCGCGGGCTGCTTGAAAAAGTGGTTCCTCGTCACCGAGACAATAAAACCCTCGTGGTGGTCTCAACGACGTGCCTCAACTCAATTAATGATATCTCGATTTGCTTTCAATATTTATACGTTTCATTTTGCGTTTCGTGAATCTGGTGGTCGGCGTATTTCCGGACGTATCTCTTGGGTTCCCGCATGATCAGTGATATTTTTCCCCCCATCTCTTTCTCGAACAAGGGAAGCACCGGAAGGGTTATTTACGTTATATTTGAGAATTTTTTTAAGTTACGCTCAATTGAATATTTATTTTTGATGTAAAGAGACAATTTGTAAAGAGCGATGTTATTAAAGTTTTATTTTATTTCCTTGCGTACGTAAATCAAATGTAGAATATATGATTTCTTAAAAAGAGTGAGACCGTTTCAATATAATTTGCGTATTAGCCATATTTTCTATTACCGCAAGAGTCAATGCGAGATCTTGACTGATCCACATATTTCTTTGATTTATTGTTTCTATCTTTTTAAGTATGCGCTATTGTAATTAATTATGAGGCAGATCAATCACTCTATTTTAATTTGATTTTAGACGTTTATATTAAGGATTACATATTCGGCAGCATAGTTTGATATTCATTCGGTCATAATTTGTTTTTGAGGATTTTGTATATACAAAATAAACATTTAAAACACAAAAGGTAAAATTACCATTTCTTTCATCGTTCTATGCTATGACAATAAGATTACCTTTTTTACTTCTGTGCGATTCAAAATTGCTGTTATAAATTACAATTTACAAAAATAACCCAAGAATCGTTACACAATTTTTATCGTCATCATTCAAGAACATATACCTCTCCCCTAACTCCACACAACCTTGTACCACGAACTTTCTACACTGTTTAAGTCTAATGGTAAGCAAAATAATTTATCACTGATCATTTTTTTGAAAGTAATATTGGTGCTATACCAGTTTATACTAAAAATAAAATTGTTTTTCTTCGAAAAATGAAATAATTAGTTAACGTTTTATATAGAAATCTTTTTCCTTAACTTTCTGGGCCATCATTGGAAAAATTTAATCTTTTCAATCGCATGTCATTTTGAAAATCGTGATTAAATCTTTATTTTAACATTCAAATACAAAGAAAAATTCTTTTATGGTACTGTTTTACTTTATATTAGTTTTTGTTGGTGTAATGTAGGTAAAGTAAAATTGTTACGTGATTTGTTTCCTAATTGTGAAATTTCATTTATAAATAAAAGTGCACGATTTTGATTACTGTCCATAAAATCTTCCATGATTTTTGTATGTTTTGTATGCTCTTCAAATTTTATCTCCTTAAATATTTTCTAATATTAGAAATCAGGCAAAAAATTGTCGTAACTGATATGGTAACATAACAACACTGGCTTCTTTAAAAATATCGTTTAAAATCTTAATGTATAGGTTTATTTCTCTTGTTAAATAAATGTTATTGATGGTGTGGACTTGTGTTGCCTCAATATTACGTCCTAAAGGAATGACTAGTCATAGAACCTTTCGTTTACTATTAGATTTTAATAATGTTGACGAATCGAAATCAGAAAAAAAAGTAAGTAGATTCAATAATTTAGGATGAGGATTTAATAATCTTAAAAAAAGCATTAGAAATAATACAACACAACTTTGCGTGATTTTTATAACACATTCATACAATTTGGAAACAAATTAATAATTTTAGGAGAAAATTTCCGTCAAATTCTGACAGCTTTCAAAAAATGTATTAAAAATAAGATTGTATCCGAAAGTATTGAATCATCGTTGTTTTGGTCATACTATATTTAATAAGCGTGCTACGCGCGCTGAATATACGATGTTGTATAAATTGTTAAGCAATGTTGTATTAAATTTATGAACCTATCATTATTAGAAAACAACGCAGAATAATGTTCCAGAGATTGATTGTTTGTGGAGACGCGCATGATCTGCATGAATTAAACAATATGCCAATTTATTTATATTGAGATAAAAATGTAAATCATTTCTTGATAAAAAGATATCTTAAAAAATCTCGGTAAGTACGTCATGAGATAGGTCTGAAACACTAAAATCTCTTGCAAATCCTCCAAACAATTTGATACTCATTATAAAAATTATTGTAAATGTCTTTCCTATTATTTAAAAAATTTATAAGTCTGTGATAGAGAGAATTACTTAATCAAGTATGATACAGGATAATTTTTATTCAGTAAGTCTACTTTAAAATTTATTTGTTTTAGTAAGTTTGTCAAATAAAAATAATGAAAAAAATATTGTGAAATGAGTTTGATGAGGTTTTGGCAAAAAATAAAAAATGTTTATAACGCCAACAAAAAATTACGTTATCTTTGAGAATACTAAACGTACGTGTAAATTTTTTAACTATTTCTTTTCAGACGTATTTTTGAAAAAAAATTGTTTAACTCCACAATTTAGTATAGGCTTTTATAAAGGTCAGTAATTGAATTTTAAAAAATAAAACTTTTTTGATTAAATTTTTTATTGTTTATTTACATTTTTTGAATAGACGGCTTTTTTAAAACTATTTAGGAAAACTTTTCAAGTGCTTTTGAAAAGATTTAATTTATAAGCATGGTAGTCTTAATGCAATTTAATTATTTAATCCCGTAAGAGACTGTGTTTTTCTCGAAAATATTCTAGGAAACAATATTTCAAAAATTCATTGGCTGTTTATATAACTTACTTTTTTCAGCGTTATCTTACATTTTTCTATTTTTTTCTGGAACCTCCTCAAGCTGAATGTTTTCTAATATTAATAATTAAAATAATACATTTGGGTAATTACATTTAGTGAATTCACCATAAATAAATATTACTGATATAGTTCTTTGTAAACGTAATTTTTCACATACATACTTTGTCTTTGGAATCCAAGATAAATTATTAGCGAGTACCATAATCTTACCCCAGACATAGCAAAATATAATTGTCTACGATTATATACATCTTTTCTGAGATCAATCCCTATTCTCTTAAACGTTTGTCCTTGAGATTTGTTTATAGTCATCGCAAAAGCTAATTCAACTAGGAATTGCCTTTCTTTAAAAGTAAATAGTTATTTATCCTCACTGAAAAGGGTAATACGATTTAAAAATACAATATTGTTACGTTTACCTCCTGTCCAAACATTACATTCCAATAAATGATTTTAAAAATCATTAACCTGCAGTCTTGTGCGATTTCATAAGCCTTCATTGAAACTTTTATTTTTAATTATAATAATAATGCAATTTTTCCTTAAACGTAATGTATAAGGAGGCACTAATGGTGGATTTTAAGTATTGAGGTATTCTGGTAAATGGAGATCAGTAAGCTCAAAATTATTGCAATTTTTAATACTATCAATCACTGTGTAAATACGTTTAGTAGATTTTTCTAATAAATTAACAACTTAATCATTAATGTCATCGACATTTCTCGCAGATAAAGTAGCACACTTAATCATTTCTCCAAAAGTTTTCTTCGTTTATAAGTTTTCCAAATACTTCTTGAACAATACACCTTTTCAATAGTAGTATATATCACGATTGGGGAGTTAAATATTGTCATTCAAGTAATTTAAGGTACCATTGCCTACATCTAATGAGAACTGAGCAAATTCAATTTCTTGCGGTAAAACCCTTATATTTGTTTTCTATTGAAATTTCCAAAAATTATGCTACAATGAACTATATTTCAAAGATAAATTTAATATTTTACTTCAAGTTCTGTCATTTTCAATAGGGAGAAGTTGTCTAAAGTTTCCACCTAAAAGCATAATTTTTCCCCCAAAAGGCAACCTGCTATTCATTATACTTCTTAAGGTACGATCTGCTACTTCTAAAGCATATCTTGGTGAAATTAGTGCTTCTTCCTAGATAAAAACTTTAGTGTCTTTCAATAATTTACCCTCTTTTGACTGTGCCTTAAAATGTGACGAAGAATTTTGAAATATAGGAACTGGTAAACCAAAAGTTTTATAAACAGTTTTACCATTTATTAGTGAAATTGCGGCGATTCCAATCAAGGCCATCGAACAAGTATTAATGTTTTTTACAACTAGTCTATTGTTAATAGTAGTGTATACAAAAGTTTTTCCAAATCCTCCTTGTCCATCTAAATAAAAACAAGTAGAACCATTGTAATTTTCATCCTGGGTAGCTTTAAGTATGGTATTCACTATTTCTTTTTGTTCAGCATCAAACTGGTTATGTTGACGTTCATTTTCCTCAAATGAGTGATCTGATAATATGGGACAGTTATGATATGTGTTCATTACAGATTGTTCAAGTGTAGGAAAATCAACTAAGCTTCGACCCTCATTCTGTAATAACTTGTTCATTTCAGAATAACCCATTTAATAACTTGCTTTACGTTCGCTTGTTCGCAAAAAATCTTCAGACATTGAATGTTTATATGT
Source organism: Copidosoma floridanum (assembly GCF_000648655.2). The sequence goes on from NW_019379498.1 coordinate 35,717, forward strand.
TTCCTACAATTCTTCAGGGTGAATTGACTGACAGTGTATAAGTATACGAACAAATAATAGACAAAGTCTTTGAGGCATCATCTAAAGCGTTGCTTCTTCCATTGCTTTAATTTGTTTTTCATCATCCTCTATAAGTCCAAGTGCTAAGCTAGTTGCCGAAAAAAATGGGTGTAAGATATTATTTACTATTTTTAGATCTGTGTAACTTTTGGTACCTTTAACATGAAGTAATAGCAGTTTTAAAAAAAACAATTCTGTTTGAATTGGGCTGACAGAAAATATGCAACCTATACAATTATATTGTTTTTTCAAATATTCCAAGAAGTTGTAATTTTATTGATTTTTGTTTTCTTGAGCGTAAAATAACTTAAAATTTCTGTACAAAAATATTGTCTCACTTCCTCACAAGTTTCATTTAATTTGAAATAATCAAGTAATATACTACTTAAAGTATTTAAGTTATTAATAACAGTTCCGTTTTCAGCAGTANTAAAATATCTAGATAGAGTATACAAAATAAAAAGATTATAATTTTCAACTTACAAATGAAAAAGCGTAAAATAACTTAAAATTTCTGTACAAAAATATTGTCTCACTTCCTCACAAGTTTCATTTAATTTGAAATAATCAAGTAATATACTACTTAAAGTATTTAAGTTATTAATAACAGTTCCGTTTTCAGCAGTATCTGAAATTATAACGCATTGTTTATTTGGTAAATATGTTGGTAATCTAATAATATCATGACTTTTATCTCGCAATGTTTCATTTAATACACGATAACACGCTTCTACTAGACCAACTGTACAAGTTTCAATAAAATTATGAATTTCATCGTGATTAATTGTATTGCTTTCGTCACTTTTCTCTTATAATTTCAGTAGCAGTATCATGGCCTTCATGAATATACTTATGTAAATATTTAACTTCAAAAATGCTAGAAACAACTTCGACATTCATATGACAATTGAAAATTTGTATTAGTTTTAGACAATAGGGAACAGCAACCCATTTATAATCTACTAAATGATTTCCTGGCAGTTCATACGTTATACCAGTGTTTTTCCTGCGTTACTTAAGATATCCGTTTTTATCAGACGTACTTTTATTTTGAAATTGCTTAGGAAGCTTTTGAGAGCACTTATCACTGACAGTACATTAATCACCACATGGACCACGTATCATGTTTTTCATAACTATTTAATGTGATGTAGGATTATAAGTTTGGTCAGGAATTTGAGCAGATATAAATTTATCAACTATGTCAGATGTAGTAATTTTGTAACCACGTTCTGATGTAATCAATAAATGCATGTGAGGTAAGCCTCGCTTTTGGAATTTAACAACATACACGAAAACGATCTATTTTCAAATGAAATACTCGTTCAACGACATCTAATCTATCAGAATTTTGCTGACCCGGTAAGAGATTTTCTTCAATTTCGTGACAGTTTCGATTACATGTCATTGTAAGAAAAATATCTGGTTTACCATTTCTATTAAAAATTGCCATGGCATCTTGGTAACATTGTTGCATACAGCAAGAAGATCCATTAAATAAGGAAGGAAGAATCATCGTTTTACCCACGTAAGCCGATACATCTCAAGCTGACGTACGTGTAAAATCATGTAAACCTTTGTACGTATCAGCCTTTAGTTGTTTTTGGTGATCTTTGCAATATTGAATTCTATCTTTTTCTATTTTAACATAATGGTCAACTACCCATCGCTGATACAATCTACGACCCATTATAAAAGGATTGAATTCGTTAGATCTAATCTCTATTCGATATCTCGTGTAAGCCACTCGAGTCATACGTCGATGATCATAATTGTTTTGAATCATATTTCGGTACCAACCTTGTATACCATAGGGATAACACAAAGGATACATCCATGGTTCAATATTCAGATCCATAGAACTTACAAACTCTAATTGTTTTGTATTCTTGTTCCACACAGTAATATAAGATTCTGGAATTTCTCTATCAGCTGTTTTATTGAAGATGGCTGCAACTTCATTAACTCCTTGAGAGTGATATCTTCGTATGTATTGACCTGGTTTCAATGAAAATAACAAGTGTAACTCAGGGTGTTGCGTATTGCTATTCCACAAATGTTGAGCATCTATTTCTTGCGTCATTATTTTATAGGATTTAGCAAAGATATTATTATTACGAATAATATAATCTAACATAAATATAAGTTCGCAATCCAAAACACGATTCGCAATCATCCTATAACGCACAGCTTTTTCTGGGTTGATGATAAAAAGTTGTCCAGTTAAAGTCCAGGGCGACGAGATTAAAAATTCACTAAGTTAGCGTTGGAAGAAGCAAAAGATAAAGAATTATTGTAGTAACAAACACGCTCAAAAAAAAGAGTGGACTTATCACTTGCTCCTTTGAATAATTTTAATAAATCCTAAGAAAAATCTGGTAACGGACTTAAAGTAACAGAACTGTGACTTCAACAATCACGAAAAGGTAATTCTCTATTTGAAATTTTTTCATTTTTAAAGTTTTTAGCATTAAAATGTAAAAAAAGAACATCCATGAGATCTAAGTAATCTTCTGTCACACGAGTACTATTAATAACAAACTGTCGAGCAGATTGTCTTCGTTGACGCTGATTTTATGCACGGCGATCTCACCTTTCTCTTAGAAACTCTAATTGTTGTCCTTGTGTGCGATTTGATAAACGTGGCATATTGATTTTAGTATTAAAGGTATTGAAAACTCATCGTATTGTAATGACATGTATTTAATAGTAACCCTGTAACTATTGCTATTGTGTATTGTTTGAAATAGAAATACGGTTTTTTGTATATTTTTTTCTTTACACGGTAGATTTTTAAAATAAAATGTAATTAAAGAGGAAAAAATAAATTAATGAGTTAAGGCAGTAACAACCGAAGTATGTTAATAAATGTAGAATAATTTGTAGAAGCTTGTAATTAATTCAATTCTAATTATTAATTTTGTGTAATGAAAACTTAAAGAAAAAAAGAAAATAATATAATTCAGTTATTGTGGTGATTTCGATTATGCTTATGATTTTAATTAAAGCAATGATTAAGGTTAAGATTATGGTAGTTAGGAATTTTAATTCAGTAGCTGTTGCTAATTTTTTTTTTGATATGTAGGTTCTGGCTATAATTATAATTTAATTGTTGAATGTTAAAACAATCTTAGTTTGTAAATTTTGTTAAGGTTAAGATTGCAGTCAAGTTTAGTAAGAGTTTGGTAAAAAATTAGTAAAAGTTCGGTGAAATTTTGGTAAAAGTTAGATAAACGTTTTCTTTAATTGTTATGAGATTGTGCAAAAAATGATAAGAAAAATGAGCTCTTGTAAGTAGAGTATAATTTTATTTTTACATAATTACATAAGTTTATTTCGTAAATATAATACAAATATTTTTTTGAATCTTCTATATTGAAGCAGCTACCAAATGTGAATTTGTGACAGTAACAGCAGCCTGAAAAGGCACATGATTTGGACATTGAGAGAGTATACAAAATAAAAAGATTATAATTTTCAACTTACAAATGAAAATATTCAACCTTTTGGTACACGAACACAAAAAATATGATTTGCTGATGTTATCATTTTATCATTATTGTATATAGTTTCCAAAATAACGTGTTTGTTTATTACAACTTCAGCCAGTTGTATGTATAATTACGATAAGACACTTATGGCTAAGCTATCATAATTAAGAACTTAATAAGTTTCAGAACTGACAACGATAGACTACTGGTATTATCTTACTAACATATTACAGCTCGTTATTTAAATTAACGTTATCATCCTCGTGGGTGTCAAGTGAGCAAATAAAGAGAAATGGCCCATATTGTAAATGTCACAGTGAGAGTAACCTTATCAGATGCTATTTGAAGATGATTTTGCACGAAAAATATCAAACGGCATGAGCTTGCTGTTTCTATCATAATAGTAATATTCGACTTGAAACTATTACCATTAAAAACTTGGAAAGTTGCAAAACTGACATTGACAGATTGATTTTGCCCTGTGTATACAATAAAATTCGTTCTCTGATAATATTTCAACATCCTTATGGATGTTAAGCCACCGAGTGAAGAGAGAGAGCCTAAGCTTCAAATCTCACAGTAAATTTATTATAAGTATTTCATTATGATACATTGTTTATAAGTTCTAGTAAAGTAAAATATATGATTTTAAAGTGAAACTTTGATTTTAGAAACACACTTTAAGTACCTTGTCAATCAAGACATCATAAATAAAGTATTGCATTTTACTTTGTTCATAAAAAAAGTAAGAACCCTTTTTTAATATTCTTTAGTAATGAAGCATTGGAAATTGAGTTATCATTTTACAATCAAAAAAAAGAATTTTGAAAATTTTTATGACGATTGTTTTTGTATGCACACTAAATTTTATCAATATCATCGTGGATGTCAAGCTAGATAACGAAGAAGACAAGTAAAAACATGTATTATGCTGTTTAACAGTAATAAATTTCATGAAAAACATAATTAAGTTCTTCCAACTAGCATGAAAGCATACCGGTACTACCACTCATACCTAGGTTATGTTTATTGAAATTATAATTATTTTTACCTTTAATTATATTGGTTTTCGACGTCAACACGAAGTACTCGTTGTTTATGTATGATTTCCAAGTTATCGGATTTTTCTCTTAAATTAAAGTCTTTCTACACAAACAATTTAAGTCATGCAGCCTTTTTATTGCTAGCTGATACCTTCGTAGGTTATATCTCTGAACCAGTCTATTTTTATCTTCTGGTAGTAACGCGTATCAAATAGGACTCGTCCTGGTGAATGCGGAACAGTTGTAGGATAAGGTTGTTAGCCACCTCATACCCCCTCTAATTCCTCTTTCCTCTGTTTCTCATAGAGTCAGGGCCAATATTTAAAAAACTATCTTTTTACATACGGTTGAATTTGGTGTCCAGTTTGAATGATGCATTAAAGCTCATCGAAAGAGAGAAAAAGTTGTGTACGCATACATCCCACTCACTTATATAGGCTGAAATCAACGTCTGCCCTTCCGGTTGTTTCTTTTTTTTGTCTCATTGACTGTACGATTAACATAAATAAAAAAATCAAATTACTTCAGATAATTCTTTTATTTAAATATAAAAGGAGCTAAACTCAGAAAATAAAAGATAACATTTTAAAGTATAATGTAATTAAATTAGTTTTTTTTTTTAATAATCATTATACACATATTATTATTATGATTATTAACAAACACGCATTAAGTTTAGTCAATCTTCCTACTGCTATACGTATTAATCAAAATCAACGTGCTTCTATCTTAATGTAATTTTCTTTGCACAGAAAATAAGTAAAAACCTTCAAAGAATAAGTAGTGTAGTTATTTTAATCCGTTAAAAAACTAAATTTATCAATAAAAATCATGAGAAAAAACTTTTGATAAAAACAATGTTCAAGTTTTCATGTAAAAAGAGTTAAATTATACAAAAAAATTACTTAAATTATTAGAATTCGCGAATCCTTCTCTTAGGAGTCCTTATCCCTTTAATCACGTCCGTTTCGGAAACATCTTAAACAGAATCATCCTATTCTACTCCCGAAGAATCTTTGCACATGATAACAATTGGTGCGTCTGAAAGTATTTAAACAATGGGATATAAAAATAGAATGTTGTTGAGTACAAATTACTGTAAATTTACCTGTATTTATAGTACCAATAACACAAATGTGCTTTCCCTTTCGAAAATTAAGAGGTAAATAATTAATTATGTTGATTGTAAGCTTGTGAACCAGATCTGTTATCGCTCCTGACCCATACGTCGAATTGCCAAAGCGACTTGGGACAGTTTCAAACGTAGTTCAAACAAAGCCTTCAATGCCTAACAACATTTACACACGTACACACATACATATATATAAATAAGTTACAAATGAAAATAAAGTGAAGTAGTATTGAAAAAAAATGTAAAAAAATGTAACAAACAAAGAAAATTAATTATGACCCCAGTTCATACAGTATCGGATATTAGTACTTTTGTATACTAACGAATAAGAGAGCCAGTGTCTTCGTCTTTGATGGTTTCAAAATTGACATCTTGAATGGTGTATGGTTCTTCCAGAGCTTCCATATTATGCATTCTCAAAAATTGAATGTTTGTGTGACTTTGAATTAATAATTCGAATAAGACTAATTCTTGCGCAGAGTATGAAGACTTAGTTTCTTTGGTGTATCCACATTTAATGTGGATTATCTGTTAATGGAAACAAAACATTGGACGATACGTATGATACTAATTATCTATCAGTAGTGCATATTGTAAGAATTAAACTTTATTTTTACCTTACAAACAGTGATCTTATCTTTCTACTTTGAAATAAGTTCGTCACCGCACACTAAACATTGAATTTTTTTTTCCAGTTTCGTTACCAACAATGAATTTCATTAGTTTCCATTTTTTTATTGTACCAACTTCATATGGAGCTGCCACTTCGTCAATGTACCCGATAATCTCGCGGTAATGAAAAATAATATAAAAACCAATAAAATATCTAAATAAAAATATTATTGAAAACTTTTTTTTAAATTAACTTACGCATTTGTGTCCTTGTCAGATAACTTAGCAAAAAGTTCGTTTGGAGAAAAGGGATAGCCATACCGTTTCCTTCAGAATAACCTGCGAGATAAAACAAATAAAAAAATTGTAAGAAAATGTCATGAAAAAATCGATGTTTAAGCACTTTCACCAAATAATCTCAACATTCGTGAAAAAATACATTGATACACAAACACATGATGCACACATCGACTTAATGACTGATGCCTTGGTGTACGTGGATTGACGTACGTACAATATATCGACTGAGTGATGCAAGAAACAGCTGCCATGCATGCACACTATTGGAACCACGTGCTCTCATCTTTAACATACATACACACATGCACCCATACAAACTAACGCATAATACAAACGCCTTCTCCTCGAACATACTTTTACACGCACCAGATTGCATACACGATTATTTTACCGACTTGAAAGGCATGAGCCTTTACCTCCAGTACGTTTTTTTACTGAAACAAAACAAATATGCTTCGACATGCATGCATGAGACTGTCACATGACACTACTCGCTCTTCCTAACATCAACGCACACACCGTCCGTAAACAAACTAATATTATGGTACAAATGAAAAACTGTTAGGGTGCTTGTACATGGACACGTCTTGAATCTGCAGATTTAAGTCGGAATATTAATACGAGAAAGATATCATATACGTGCTTCTCTCTTGCACTTATATTCTGAACTGCACCTGCAAGACGCGCCCATGTACAGGCAACCTTATATGCACCAACCAACGTATGCATTTCCTTTGAACACATTTACAATTAATAACCGATTAAAACTAACACTCAAGCCTTCTTCTCAAAACTGACTAATAAACTTACGAGCGTTTTTCGACTTCAGGTCAAACATATCCCTTGCCCCAAACCATACAAAGATCACGTCACAGCCTTCATACGATTACAACCTACAATACCGCATCCATTGTAGACTCATATGCTCAATAAATTCTTGCAATTTATTTAGTAAAATAATAAAAAACCTTACTTGTACTCGATTCTCCAGTTGAGATGTAGCAGTACCGCAATAACGAAGCACGTGGATGGTTGCTAGATGCTGTAAGCTAATGAAACGACTTGACGTCAAATTAAAAAACTAAATTCAAAAATAGCACTTTTTAAGACATGATACTGAACCAGTTTAATGTATCAAATTCAAAAACAAAGCGCTTCTGAGGCAATGGCCAAACGCTCATCGATCACGTCTTCGATTCAGCCAATGCTATTGAGGCTTCACTTTCAGGCCATCAAAATTTTAAGATAGGATTCTGATACAATAAAATAAGGTATTAATATATACTGTAATGACCCAGAATTACTATAAATATTGTTAAAAATCATATAAGAAAGAATGAAATCATTAAAAATTGATTAAACATGTAAAACTGATGATGTATACTTGCCAATTTAAAAAAAAATATAAACTGTTCAAAACATAATGTTATTCTCACTTTTTTCCATAATAAATACGCTCAATTTTCTAACAACAAAATTCTTAATCATTTACCAAGAAAAATGAACAATAACTATAGCACAAATCATGTAATTTCCAAAGGAGTTGATAAGTCTGTCGATGATATCTTACTCATATACAGAGCAAAGTCGCAAAAACCGTTGTTATCTTTCCACAAAAACTACTTAGCCGATTGTGGTCAAATTTAACATACTTGTTCTTAGCACTTCCTACATACTTTTAGTAAAATTTTTATCTTAAAAAAATTAATAACAATAGCAATAAATAAGCTCATTAATTTGCAAAAATACGCTAGCATTTAAATTTACTTCAGTAGAATCCACTAGGTGGAATCAAAGTAAAATCAAAGCTACTTGCAGCAGGAGTAAGTGGATCTGATTATAATATCCCCAAGCAAATTATTAAATATCATAAACGTTTACCAGCATTGCATCATGACTAGAGTTGTGAGTCTACCAGCTGGGTATCCCCGCTACCAATGACACTTTTCTACAATAGATAAGTGCCATACGTCGAATTACATCCCAAATATCGAAGTTTATCGAAGTTTGGGAGAAAAGTTCGAAATGTAGAATCGTGCCGAAAAAATGTATGCTTTATTTGAGCATATCAGAAGTGTATATAAATTTTTCAGATTTTTTACCAGAGAAATTTTCGAAAAAAATTATGAAATACTGTCAGTTTAACGAGGTCTCTTATTCGAAAACAAGGTAAGGTAACCTTTTAAATAAAAATTACGGTACATTATAAACGTGTTAGATTTTAAAAAAGTTTGTACAGATACCTTAGTACAAAAGGAAGATGATCAACAAAAGAAATCACGACTCACCAGGCATTTTCCAAAATTATAACTAATTACAGCAGTACAGATTCAAGATTGTAGAGTACAAGTGGAGGTGCACGGTGAAGGGGGTACATCTGCGCGGACCGGGGGAACTCCCCGTTCCTCGCCTCTCTGAATCTAAACCTCTTTAACAAGTGCCACGAATAAAAGGCGTTCTGAACGCCACTGTTTCCAGCGTAATACCAAGAGACGTCTAGCCAAAGCACAGTCTTCTCTAATATTGTGGGGTTAAGTGGCCGTTCTTGTAACCGATCAGGTGCTACAAGAGCGATTTTTGCTACAACAGCAAGTCAGAGGAAGTAACCCTGAGGATTGTAGGCAGCCAAATCTGCTAAGAATTAATTCAGCCCTTCTTTAGTGGTTCATCCGAACAGCATACTCACCAACGTATATTCTTCAGGCCCACTTTTCCATCCAGCGGGGAGCTGTTAGTTATTTGGGGAGCAACCCGATGACGAGATATTCTTTGGCCATCGGTGTACCTCTCTTTAGCATGGTCTCCATACGCAGAGATCCTACGATAAGAGTCAAGCTACCCACAGCCAGCTCTTCATCATCAAGTATAATGATATGGAATGACTGGGAGTATCACAACTGGCCCTTTTTTAGGTCTATCATTAGTTTGTACATTCCCTAATTAACCATAAATCTTATCGATTCCTTTTAGGGTTATCTAACGTTAAACTACCTTGCCAGCAAATACATTTCTATTACCATTTCCGGCGATGATTCAATCACTAAAATACCATACAAAGCCAACCACAATTAAACCAAGTCAGTCATTCACTGACAGACGTCACGAGCAGAGTTTCTCGTCACGAGACTAAGAACCCTGGCCACCGATAACCCTACGTTACGCTTTCGACTCTAAGCATTAAAACAAGAATCACTGATCCTTTCCAAGCTCCACGCTAGGCAAACCATACAGTAAAGCTATGAAGGAAAAATAAGCTTGAGCAAGCGGGACATTCTTCAACGAGCAAGCATCACGAACTGATCACCCCACCTTAGATTACCACAAGGACTGAGCTCTGCCAAAAAAAGGTGCTTTAGACCCCAACGTAACACAAAGTGTACGTTGAGAAAGAGCACTACAACTAACTTTAACGCTTCAGACATTGTAGTTTTCCTCTCGATTAGTCTGATACTACAAAAGCAAGCCAGAGAAGATCAACCTGAGGTGTCCAGGTTTGCCGAAAACTTTAGTCAAAAAAGAGTTTAGCTCACCGGCCCTTTTAAGGCTATCGGACGTCAAACTACCTTGACAGAAAATATATTACAACTCAACAAAGTTGAAAAAAAAACAGCCTTTAGGACTCACAAAAGTTTTAACTATGCCTATAGTCACAATAGGGCGAATTGGAAGGAAAACTTTAAATGTTTCAAATGTATACAAGTCAAGAAACTGACTTAAAATATTTATTGAGTTAGAAACATCAGCGTCTAAATTAATGAATGAAAAATCCATTACGAAAAATATCAACTTTCCACTATAACCCTGACGGTAATCACTTAAATCTACCAGTTTTTTGAATAGGAAGACAAGTACGTATTTGTAATAACTATGGCGATAACAATTAGAGAGATCATGCTCCAGGACTTAGTCAGTCTGGGAACAAAGCTGTAAGATTGGAGAAAACAATTTTTCAACTATATTTTTTGCCAATTTCGAATCGTTACAGTTTTCACAAATATTCTATTTCATTTATTGTAACGGGAGGAAGTTCAATTCGACGGCCCTTTAGGGCCAACAATTATTTAATAGTGTAAGAACTGCACGGTAATTTTCAGCATCCTTTCTAACAGCTCATTATTTGACCAAATAAACTGCATGTATTCCATAAAACAATGTTTTTAATAAGAAGATTAGTTGTTCCGTGAAAAGTCAAGAATTGATGTAAGAATTCAAACTGAAAACGTTTTACATTATGTGTCAACACACTACGGTGCTCCATTCAGTGAGTCTCGGGCGAAGCCAAGATGAGGGAGCCACTAGTATTCACATAAATTTTCCAGTGATAGTTTCAAATGATATTTGTGGAGGTTTGCCACCTAATTAGATAAATTTGAGATTAAAGCGATCATAATGCTAATCAGAAATTAAAGAATTGCTGACGGTTGACGTAATAGCATAAGATTACAAATTACAAAATTATTTAAATATAGCATTGCAGCTAAAATTATAACTGGTAAAAAAACTTTTAAAAAGTTTTCATTCCAAACATAACTTCAAATTCTGCAAATATATCTTCATTACCCTTCGGTCTGTAGCAAATTCGATTTTCTGTAGTAATAGAATTTTCTGAATGATAAATAAAAAATAGGAAATATTGTTTTAGAAAAACTTATTTTTTTGATAAAATTATAATTAATAAAAAAATTCTACAAAATAATTTTATTTTCAAGTTTTTCTAACAATGTAAGCTAACGTAAAACAAAAAAATTCCTTTTCATAGTACAAATTGTAAACTCATAATGAAGTAGTGTATGACAGATTTTTTGATCCAGTATATGAACTGCTTGGGAAAAACAAAGGAAACGGAATAATTCAGTTAACTTTACTGAATTATTTAAGAAGCCTTTTCGTAAAAAGAAGAACTAAAGGCGTGAACCAGGGTTTTGATATTCAAATAGTTTATTAATTGCCTATTTCATTAGTACAATTTTTTCATGTAGTAGAACGGTACTTTCTCAATAATATGATTAATATACTTTTTCAAAATCTAATAAAAAGTCACTAGCAGGACATTATCATTGCCTCATAGGTAATATGGAAATTTGTCAAATATTTTATTCATGTGCATTGTACATGATCATTGTATTTAAGATAATGGAGCAACGTAATACATTTTTCATGGAAAGTTTATACCTATTGTGTAGGGCATTAGAAAGTTTTTAAAAATTAAGACCTTAGTTTAATAAGAGAAAATAATATCTGATTATGTAGGGGGTCAGTGGAAGCTTATAAATGGTTTTTTCTAAGAGTTCAGCAAGGCAGTGGAAAGCCTGTCAATTTTTTGGAAAGTTATGGTGCTTGGTGAGGGCCTTCGGAGTTTTTTGATGAACTGTAGGGGTC
>NW_019379498.1:49423-87606 GCF_000648655.2 Copidosoma floridanum
TTTTGACTGATTTTTCAAAATCTTATTTTTTAAATTTACCCACGCTTGATCAGTCTCAGCCAATCACACAACGAATAAACAGGCTTTATCACGTGACCCATCATTTTTTTAAGATAGGATTAACAACGTGGAAGAGGATTTTGTAGAAAAGTTGCTGTTTAAAGACATTTAAATTTACAAAAAATTAAAGAGGTAATTTTCAAACAGTATATTTTGTCAATTTATTGAATGCCTTTAAGTAAATGCATCAAAGTGTCTTGAAATATAAATATACATTAACCATTTAAAAACTCACTGATTTATATGCTATTTTATTTCCAGACAACATTATTTATTGGGCAAGGGGGAAATGGTGGGGCAGCGAGGGTCAGGGATGAGGAAGGAGTGGGGCAGCTTGAGGAAGGGTGGGGAAGAAAATCTGAGAGTAGAGTGAAAACAACTGTACAATATAGGAAGATGTATATATATATACACACAACAATCATTTCAAAAACATGGCTACTACGCGTGCAAATTAAATAATTTCTATAACTTCTTTAACTGTTTACAGTTTTCTGTAGAAGAAAGTGGATTTTCATTGTGTTCCAATGCAATAAATATAGTTACGTGCGTTACAAATCTTTTAAATACTTTTTACTTGACGTGCAACTTCTAGGCGTAATTTCTACTCCATCTCATTTTTAGGTGTTTGACTTTTGTACCTTATTGCAATGGACATATGAACAAATACCCACATATAATTATTTATTACGTTTCAGCGCTCCTTGGAGTTAAAAGAGAAATTAAAATATCTTGTCGTCAAAACTGCAATTGTTTCTGTGCAATTGCAAAATCACTAACAAAGTATCAACAAACAGTTTTTCAGCTCACTCACTTAATATTTTAAAATCTTTTCAAACGTTTTTGTATTAAACCAATTTATAAATTATAATTATTTCAGTGAATTTTATTTATCACATAACAAATAATCAATATCCAAATATACAAGTTAATAAAAGAGTCATTGGTTAAGCAATCCTATTAAAAGTATACTAAAAATTTATGTATTCATAATGTAATAAATTATATTCTTGATTATTGAAATAGAATGTATCTATAAAAGTGTTTATAAAATTAAAGAAAAATAGTCTGCACTTTTGGTTCTTTATAATGCAGAACTAAATATTCTTAAAGCAGTAACTTTTCCTTCAATGCAGAAAGAATGTTGCCATAAATTGGTGTCTTGTTGTACCCAAGATATCATGGAACGCTTTGAAGTGAAACATTTGATGTTTTACGAGACAACCTGACAAATGTTACTCCATAGAATTGTAAGAAAATTGATAGTTTTTGCAATCCGAAAGTATTACGGAACGTATATGCAAATACAAAAAAAATTAATTCAGTATCAATCTATTAAATCGTGTTGTAAGATCCTCAGTTAACCTGCATTAGTATTAAAATAAAATGTTTTTAATACTTCATAAGTTACAGAATGAAACGTTCACTGTCGATAGATGCGTGAAATAGTGTTAGGTTTTGATTATAATACGTACTTTATAAAAATAATCTAATATGGCAAATAATAAGAATGACATTTTATAATTTTATCATGCTTATATACAAGATATTAATTTGAAAAAACGATGTTAAGGAGGCTCCCTCGTGTAGAGTTGCCAACTTACGCCTTAGGCCATAAAGTTGCTCGTAAACTCGGGTATAACTGGCATCACTGACACAAGGGAACATAGGCTAATCTATGGAAATAAAATGACTCGACCCATTTTTAAAAGAATATCTCGAAATTTTCTAGGGTAACACTTCCCTTGACAGGTGTCATTTGAAAGAAGAGGGTTTTTGCTATAAGACGTGTGCACTCTTACTACGGAAACCGTTGATTTATTCAAGTTATTAGTTTACTTTTATCGAGTGTGCGAGCTCTGCCATAAGAATACGAGTTAGAAAGCTATTAACAACATTAATAATATCTTGAAATTTTGCAGGGTGAGCGATATAAATAATCATACCATTGAATTCAGTAAATTTTCAACCATTAAATTAATCTGGTCTAGGTTTGGGAACCATCACGAAGGAGCTTCCTTAATAAAAAAAATAAGCTCTCCGGGAGTGCAGGCAGAAGTGAAAACTTGAACTTATGGCGCGTTGGGCACTTTTTTGGGTGAGCATTTTTAGGTGCGCTCGCGACATGAGAAATTGTACATAAAAAATCAAGTTATCAAAGCAATGTGGGCACTTTTTGAATGGACATGAAGTATAATAATATAGAAACTATATTCGAAGGAAGTGGTTTTATTTAAATGAGTAAATATTAGTAAATAGTAAATACAAAATTCCTGTAACTGTTGGTAAAACAGGAAGTTGTCTCCGTAGCCGAAGAAAGAGACAGCTGATATATACCTATGTGTACACTAATAGTATTGTACACTATTGTAAACATATATGAACTCCACGTGTTTCTCATTTTTTAGATAATTTTATTTAATAACGTGTTGCATTTGTTTATGTACGCATCATGTACGTAACAAAATTTACCAAATAAAATAACAATTTACTTACGTGATGACGAGCAGCAGTTGTAATAATGTATACAAAATATAGTAACACTATAGTATACGAAAGCACTACAACAATGTTTTTAATAATTCTATTAACACTTTAGATTTGTTTTTTTTAACACAATACCATAGCAGCAAACACAAGTCAAATGAAATATTTAAATAAAAAAATTTACCGTTTAATATTCATTTATAAAATAAATATAAAAACTCTCAATCTCGTCTGTCGCGAGGGCACGAACGAATGCCCATGCAAAGACTGCGTATCAGCGTTGGTCTAAGCATTATTCCACGCTCACAGTTCATGCTTGATCACACATAGCACCGCTGACTGGATCCCACCGAGAACTACTTCGCGCGAGAATTCGAATTCAAAATCGTATGATTTTTTCAACAGACAGTAGGCGCGGAAATTCAAATTCAAATCATACGATTTTGAATTTGAATTCTCACGCCAAGTAGTTCGCGGTGAGATCCAGGCAGAGGCGCTATGTGCGATCAAGCCAGCGATGGCACAGAAAATTTCAACATGGCGGAAAAGTAGGCCCCCCACCACTCTCACACCAGAACAAGAGAAGTGGGGGGCCTACTTTTTCCCGAAGCTAACTTCAGAGCCTGTAGTTGCTGCCGACAGTACCGTAGCGTCGTCTGTAACGACAACGGTTCTCAAATTGCGCATTGCACGAGTGTCGCCGCGTCTCTCAGGTATAACTCGGCCGTTGACACACGGTGTTTGTATTTTGACAGCTGATCGTTGCATTAGTGCCCAGTCCTGTCCTGTGCCGGTGCTGATAACGAAGAAGTCTGGACCTTTTTTCTACATCGCGATCAAGCTGACAAGTCTGGCCTTTATCACCATGTCAAACGATGAGGTGAGCAAAAATACTGCTGTGAGTGCTAGCAGTTTGAAGCAGATCTGACAAGTAAACTGCATATTTCAGTTATAAGCCCAACAGCGTTTAGTGTATTGCAGTGCTTGTTTTTTTATTATCTTTTTGTATAGTTTTTTGTCTCTCTTAACTTTGTACATAAATCAAGCAGGACTTTAACGTGGGATTTCTGACAAATGAGTAATTCCCACAAGTTTCCGGTCACAAAGTTGTGATTTACTTTTCCTGCAATCAACTCAACCAAAACAAAAAAAAAATTCAAAAGTTTACTTCCATACTCTGTTTTTCTTTTTTCTTTTTTCAAACACAAGAATTTTTGATTTTGTATCACTTAAGTTCATTTTCTTCTTTTCAATATTTGAAAAAAAATCTTTTTATCATTTTCTGTAATTTCTCTTTCCTGTCAGCTATTAGCACAATGTCTTCTGCATACGAGAAGTACCACACTTTTTCATTTACTATACTAGATCCTCCTACTTGCTCATTTTTCAGCTCTTCCTCCAGATCTGACAGGTATACGTTGAACAAGGTTAAGCTCAAGGGACATCCCTGTCTCACTCTTTTTTTTGTCCAAAGTTTCTCTAATATTCCTTCCACTGCTTTAATTATATTCCATGTTCCTTTATAAATATGCATGATTCTGTTCCTTAATTTTTCTATTACCTCCATCTTTACTAGTCCTTCTCTTATTACATCCCTATAGACCCGGTCAAAAGCTTCTTCAAGATCTATAAATCATGCAAAAATCTTTTTTTTTGGTTTGCTCAGCCTTTCTTCTACTATATGATTTAGAGTGTAAATTGCTTTTATTACCCCTCTCCCTTTCCTAAACTCGAACTGACTCTCTGGTAACTTCTTTTTAATTTCTTTCTTTAACAATCCGTTTAGAATACTAGCATATATCTTATATGCCGTACAAATTTGTGTTACTCCTTTGTAATTGTCCTGCTTATCCTTATCTCCTTTCTTGTGTATTGGACAAATTAATCCAGTTTTCCATTGTTCCAACATTTCCTTTCTTCCCATACTTTTTTCATCAACTCCCATACAGCTGTCTCTAACTCTTTTGGCTTGTATTTCCAGATATCATTTTCCAGTTCATATACTCCTGGTGCTTTCCTCAGTTTAATCTTGTTGATCTGTATTCTAAAATCTTCTTGATTAAACTCTTCTTGCTCTTCTGTGCTACCATTTAAATTCCTCTCTTCTTTTCATGGTTCTTTTAGTACTAGTACTCTTTCATTCTTCCCATCCAATTTTTCTATAAAATGGGATCCCCAATCCTGCATTTTTATCTTCTTATTTATACCTTCTTACCTATTTCTGAATCTGTTTATATACTTTCACACTTCTTCCGATGTTGCTTTCCTCAATCTTTCCTCTTCATTTTTTTGCAACCTTTTTGCTTCGCACCGATTTCTGTATTCTCTTTTTTTGCTTATGGAGAATGATCTTTCCTTTTTCTGTTTCCTCCATAGTTTCATTGTCATCCGTAACTCTTTTTTCTTAGCTTTCCATTCTTTGTCATACTATCTTCTTTCTCCCGGTTTCCATGTTTTAATCTGTTTTTTAACCTTAGGCACTGATATTCCGTTTATCTTCTAA
Source organism: Copidosoma floridanum (assembly GCF_000648655.2). Next base: position 54,474 of record NW_019379498.1, read on the forward strand.
TCCTTGCATCTTTCTTGACACTAATCAATCAGTTCTTGAGACCATTCTATCGGTGCTTCTCTTTCTTCATTTTTCTCCTCTTCTATCGTTTCTATTTCTTCCTCTAAATATACTTTCATCGGTAAGTGATCTGACTCCGTTCTTTGTCCGATTTTCGTCAATTTTCCTGTTTTTTTTTATCCCATTTAGTTCTCTCTTCTTTTTATTCTTCTTCTCTTTTTTCTAATCTAAATAACACTTCGAGTATGCTTTCTAATCTTTTTTTCAATCTGCTCATCCTGTCATTCTCTTTACCTTTGCTGTCTTTCTGAAAATTCAGGGTAGCCTGAGCATTACTTCTCGTGTTTACACCTATTCCCACCTTTGTTGATGTATAAGTATTTTCTGTTATGTCAGTAATGTATAAAATCTCATTTATCGACACTACTGTTGATAAAGCAGCGTTATATTTACCGTTTTCTAATATTTCAGGTATCTTCCCTACCAACTGTCTACACCAACGAGATCTACTTTATATATATAAATGNTTACCAACTGTCTACACGAATGAGACCTCCTTTATTAACTATATATGTTTCTGAGGTTATCCCATTTGTTACAAGTTCCTCTCCATTATCTATTTCTTTTACACTCATTTATCTTATAAATTATCCACTGTTGTCCATGTAGAGGTCTTCCTTATCCACCGCACACTTTCTTTATTTACTTATCTTGGAGACTTGACCTTTCTTCTTCTTTCTCTTTTTTTTAACCTCACTTTTTCACTTTTTCACCTGTTCACTATTTTCTCGGTTTTTTACTTTCAGTCACTTTTTCACTTTATTACTTCTTACTTATTTGCAGTTTTTTAAAGGCAAATGATCTTTTTTTTTTTACTGCCTCACTGCACGCGTTTTCAAACACTTCTACTCTAACTTTCGATTACTAGTCTCACATTATCCATTTACTTTACTTCAACTTCTCTTCAATTTTCCACTTACACTACTCTCGCTTACTTTCTACAACTCTATGCACCTTAATTTTACTACTTAACACTTACTTATTTTTTATTATTAACTCTTCTTAGCCGCTCTAGCACGGACACATTCTGTCTCCTACGCGTACAAAGCGGAAGTCAACTGCAAAATGTAATCATTATGTACAAAGAATGAAGAAAAAGATGAAAAATTTAACTATTGTCAAGCAGTTTATAATTTAAAATGATAATTTTCATTATTTGTTGAATCAAAAAATATTTTTTAATAAAATAATAAGTGGACGCAAACTGCTAGTGCTAGTACAATTTTAAAAAGCCCAAATATATAGTGAACAAATATCTTAATTTGCAGCTGATTGCAACAAGTCTGGGTTTAATTTATCCTTCAGAGTATAAGCTCTGCACGTCTTCTCATTGTTCTTTACTAAAATAAGCATACAATTAATTATTGATAAAAATCAATCAAAGTGAAGTAGATGGTCAGGTGAAAAATTCCAATGATATACTGAATGATCTTAAGGAGCTTCAGGCATTATTTAAAAATGCTTTTTACTCTCAGAAAAAATATATGTGACTTGTTAACACATCAGAAACCTTCATGAATTTTTTAAATATTTTTTACCAGGAATTTTTTTGAGAAAAAAATTATTGAAATGTGCGAATATGTCATAGCCTCTTATGGAAAAAGCCATTTTGGAAATTTTGATCACGTATGTAGGTGAAAATGCTTTTCGACGTACTAAAAAAGTTTGTACCAAACGTTCAAGTCTTAAGGAAGACACTCGTATGAAAAAATATGCACCTTATCAGGCATTTGGAAGAAATATCTGTGTTAACGTAAACAAGATCACGAGCGGGTCCTCTGCTAAGTATGTGGGAGATAATCGAGCATCGTCTGTAGCCAGCTGGTCTTCTTGTACGAAGCAAGACGTCATTAAAAAATTGCGTCTAAAATTTGTTTAACTTGAAATTACGATCTAAAACTTGGCACAGCTCGTCTCAAAACTTCAAACTATAATTCTGTGCAAAGAAAAGTTTGTTTTTCAAAAATTTATAACACACATTTGTTGGCAAAAACTGAGCCTTCTCCTACTTTTTTTAGGTTATTTTTTATGATGCAAAGATGTTTTCAAGTTTTTTTACGAAAACTGTCAGAAACTATCTGCTTTCAAGTATGTACCGTAATTTTTTCATAACATTTAATGGTTTACCTTTGAGCACTGACGAGTTAAACACAATTAAATTAATCGTGATGCAGTGGATGGACGTTTTTATGAACAGTTAGTACAACTCACTTTAACACGTTGTTTGATGGTAGCCCCCACATATCTGCGCACCCCTTCCCGAAGAGTGCCCGAACCTCCTTAATAGACCAGTAGAATTAGACGTTGGAATGTTCATTCTGACCAATACGTTCCAAAACATTTTTTTAATCCTTCTCATGTAGATAGGGAGCAGGCAATTCCGATTTATTAAATATATGGATTAAAGAGTCCAAAATATTGTAGTGAGTAACTCCACCAAAAAAGTGAAGCTGGGACTCGAACCCGATCAACTAAGGATACACAAAACTTTACGCTGACCGCTCAGCCACGACCGCCGCCGAGAGCGGCTGTATTAATTGCACTCTTAGGTGCACTATTGTGTCATCAGTTAAACGCCGTTGTGCCAACACACGGGCGCTGGAACAAGCTACGTCCGTGACATTACTATTACTCCTTTATCTGATGTTAAGTAATCCAATAGTGTGTGCGGCTATCAACAAAACGCCATGCTACATACACTTAAGCTTTTGTTACCACCTAGTTACTAGTTATTAAATTTACGTTCGTATCAAGTAAAGTGTCGACTTTTTATTGCTCATGTGCATATTCGTTCTCCTGTGTTTTCTCCTCATACCGCTCTATATATTCAAGCCTTTTTCACCGATCTATAAAATAATGTGTATTTGTATTCATTATGGCGCCAAAAAATAGAGAGATAAGGCTCCAGGACATGGTTACTCTGGTTGTAAAAATTTTTGATTGAAAAAAAAAAAACTTTTACTACATAATTTTTATTAGTTATGATTCTTTACAGCATTAAAGAACAGGTCTTTTTATGTTATAACGTAAGAAAGTGCAAATTAACAGCTCTTTGTAGGGCCAACGACTGTGTTTTAGCATGAGGAACGTACGGTACTTTTCAATACTATAATAATATCAATACCATAATGTTTTATTTACTTTTTTTACAGCTTATTGTTTGACAAAAAATTGCATCGATTCAAGCAAAAAAAATTTTGATTTTTCTTCTTTTATTTCAAGTGTCAAAAATAGATTCAAAATTTTAAAGTATTAATAAATGGAAAATATGTTAAATTACTTGTCAACTCACGACGGTGCTCCACTCAGTGAATCTCGGACGAAGCCGAGATGAAGCCGCTAGTTTGAATATATTTGTCAATTTTACGATTTATAAAAATTTCATCTGACATCGATTTAGCGATTTGTACAACTTCATTTGATTAATATATTCCTTCACACCAATTTGACACACTAAAAAGTGCGCATTTTTCTCTTTTGGCAGTATGATTTGCTACTTCCACCTGGTCGCCTTATGGTAATGAGACGCGACTACGAGCGCCGAAGAGTTCTTACAAAAGTAAATGAAGTGACTCAAAATAAAACTATAACATCTACCATTTTACGTGTTCAAAAGAAAACCGTAAAAATTTAGCGCTATTCTACAGTGTAAAAAAGCATTATGCAGCAATAACTGGAACTAAAACCTCTCCCACGCATCTCATGACGAATCACCATTACGACGTTTCATGATCGACAGTGACTTGATCATTTTAATGAGTGTCATATATTCGACTTTTATGGAATATTATTAATTATAAATAAGACGACATTTAATGCGTTAAAATTTAGAATTTTCTAACTTTACTGCTTGTTTAGATAATGAAAAAATTTCTTTATTTTCAATAATACCACTTCATTTTTATAGAGAATTATAGCCAAAATTACTTACTCATTACGAATTCTATTTACAAGCTACAGTTTTCAAGTAACTTAAAAAAAATAAAAAATTTGTTCCTAAAGTAGCGTTATACATAATGACCATAACGTGTAACCATCGTGTTGTGATTTCTTAAACAGGTGGTTTTTCGCTATGAGCCTATGTCAGGTGGTGCTGTCGAGTGAGAGAAATTGTCCCTTGCTAAGATCGCCAGAATGCATACAGCCTTCTAGAAAAATTTTTTTGATAAATTAAAAAAAAAGTTATCAAGATTGGATTGACGAAATAAATCAGTGTTTTGAGCGTGTAGTATGTTAGTGTACAGTAATAAATTTTGTTTGGTGTTGTCATGTTTACAACAAGATTGGAAAAAGTAAAAATATCCATTGCGACTGTGATAACACAACATATATAAGTTATACTTGTGGATTACTCGTGTCCTTTAAGCTTTACACAAGTGGAAGCATGTATATGCACTCAAATATGCTGTGTTATTACAGTCGAAATCCGTTTTTATTTTTACCATTCTTGTGGTACACATGACAACACTAAACAAAATTTGTTACTGTACAATAACGTAATACACACTTGAATAACTAATTCCTTTGGCTAATTCACTTTTATTAACCTTTTTTTTAATATATTAAAAAATTTTCCCGTAAGGTTCCATGAATTCTGGCGATCTTAGCGAGGGACAATTTCTATGACTGTGAAGTTTTCATCATTGTTCTCCAACGAAAATCGAAAAAAAAAATTTTTTTTTTAAACACGATATGAAAGCACTAAAAGCTAAAAGAAAGCCAAAAACAACCCCTAGCTATTTTTAGCCCTGCAGGGTAATAAATAGGGACAAAATGAGCAAAAAGAGGATATTATAGATTTCGTCATCCAGCATCACTCTTAATTAAACAAAAACACTATCTCATACGAACCTGTGATTAGAATAAGGTACTTACTAATTTTTAGAGCCCGAAAATATCACCTCGACATTGTATAGGGGCATAATAGTGTAAAAATGACCTAAATGAGTTGAAAATTTCGAAAGAAATCATTTTTTCTGCCTGGGAGCTTCATTAAATCTTTTGTAACGACAAAGTTCACCCCCTGTATCGAGATAGAGTCGTCAATTTAGATTTATAGCAAGGAAACCGAAATTCGACATTGTATGCGGGGCAAAACAATGCAAAAATGACCCAAATGGGTTGAAAAATTCGAAAAAAATAATTTTTTCTGCCTAAGATCACAATTAAATTTCTTGTGCCGACGTAGCTTACTACCTTGTATCAAGATATAGTCGACTGCAAAAATTTATAGCCCGAAACGGTAAATTCACCGTTATATAGGGGTTAGAATAGTACAAAAATGGCCTAAGTGTGTAGAAAAATTCGAAAAAATTATTTTTTTTTGCGTAGGAGCACTTTTAAATATTAAGTATTGACGTAGCTTACTTCTTTGTATCGAGATAGAGTTGCCTACCAATATTTATTGTCCGAAAAAATAAATGGGACGTTACAGGGGGGACAGAATCGGGCAAAAATGGCCCAAGTGAGTAAAACATTTGGTAAAAATGACCGAAAGTGCAAAAATGACCCAAAAGGATTAAAAAATTCGAAAAAAATAATTTTTTCTGCCTGAGAGCACAATTAAATTTCTTGTACCGACGTAGCTTGCTTTTTTTGTATCAAGATATAGTCGACTGCAAAAATTTATAGCTTTGAACAGTAAATTTAACGCTATGTAGGGGGCAGAATAGGGCAAAAATGACCCAAATAGGTTGAAAAATTCGAAAAAATAATTTTTTTTACCTGGAAGCACAATTAAATCTTTTGTAACAGCAAAGCCAACTCCTTTGCATCTAGATAGAGTTGCCTAGTTACATTTATAGTCCGGAAATCGAAATTCCACGTTGTATCCGGGGCAAAATGATGCGTTAATGATCTTCATGGATTAAAAAATTCGAAAAAAATAATTTTTTCTGCCGAAGATCACAATTAAATTTCTTGTGTCGACGTAGCTTACTAACTTGTATGAAGATATAGTCGACTGCAAAAATTTGTAGTCTGGAACTGTAAATTCAATGGTATATAAGGGGCAGAATAGCGGAAAATTAATACGAATGCAGTGAAAAATTTGGAAAAATGGACACTTTTGTCACGGAGCACTTTAAAATTTTTTTTTAACGCCGTAGCCTACTCACCTTGTGCCTAGATGACGTCACCTTGAAAATTCGAAATAGACGTTTTATGGGGGCCAGAATGATGCAAAAATGACCAGAGAGCGTAGGAAAGTTTAGTACAATATTATTATTTATTCTAGGAAGCAGTTTTTAGTTGCTTAAAATATTAAAGCTTTTCTACTCTGTACAAAGACCAGGTACCTACTAATTTTCAGAGCTCGGAAGTGTAACCCTGACATTTCCTGGAGACAGAACAATGTGTAAATTACTGGTGTGCGTTGGAAAATTCGAAAATAATGGTTATTGTGGGCTGGAAGCACTTTTAAATCTATTTTCAAAACATCTTCTTTCATGAAATACTAACATAGGTTTTGCTTGATTCTCAATGTTCTTTTCAACGTCATGGTAAACTTTTTCTGACTTATTTGTGCGTAATGATGCATACATGCTTTTTTTTTTTAAATCTCCTAGAACAGACTAAGTCGGCTTTACAACGACTCCTTACAAAATTAATGAACATTTTTTTTTAGATTCGAAATACAGGACTCCGGTAACAATCACCGTATATGTAAGTGTGTATGTAATCAGTTAGGTCTTACGATTCACTTGACCGATTGATATCTAACACAGTTTTTTTAAAGATCATTGTCAATGCTGAAAAACTTATAGTTTAGCTGTGAAAATTTTTTTTATTATCTTGTTTGAATTGATTTTCAAAAGTCGATTTATTGGAAAAAGTAAATTTCTTTTTATAATGATGTACTTTGGTATTTTAAGTTAAATTTTGAAAATCGAAAAATTTTTTGCGACGTAACGTATCAACATAAAATAAATGTGTTGGTTAACATATACAATTTATGACAATTTTTTTTTCAGTGGTTTTTTTTCTTCTTAATTTTTTTATATTCATCCATGTTTCAGAGTTTTTATAGTAAAAAAAAAAACAATGATCTTACAATTTATTACAAAGTTACTTTTTATCTACTACCTATGTAAGCTTTTTTGATTATAAGCAATTCTTAAAAATAAAATTTAATCAAGTACATGCGAAATTATTTTATAATTTTAATACACTAAAATTCTTGAGAAATATGTTTCAGGAAGCTATGTGCCAATAAATTGGTAGTGATATTTAATTGTCTTTATTTTGTTAAACATTGATAAATATTTTTTTCGATAGTGAATTGAGCTTCTTTGTGCTTTACACATTCTATCTTTTAAATACTAATTTTAATGATGACTCACATTTACATAGTGCTGGGGAAAGAAGACTTATAAAGTTATTCGATAAATTTTTTATATTTTTATTTGTTTTGCATAATTTACATGATACGATTCTTTAAGTATGACTGCATTCTATTGTGATTTCATAAATCGTTTAAAATCATTTGCAATATTGCCTCCAAGAACTGTACTTTCATATTTTTACAGTATTATTCATACATTTTTTCTCACTATCTATGTTAATAACTATTATAATGCAAAAATATAGAAAATTAATATTTTTAATTTAAAAAAATAAATACTAAAACTTCATTTTTTTCTAAAAAACTTGCGAATAAAACGATCATCACTACGGTTTTTTTTATAATCTGTTCCGTTGACACAGCCTACACGTGAATGGTTCATTTGCATCTTTTTCTTTTTTACTTATATCAGTACGCTTATAAGATGTTTTTTTCTTTTTTCTGATCGATGGAAGTACTGACCATTCCTCGTCATCTGTAACTTTAGGCAGACAAACATTATGGCATAATTTATCACAACCGTGGCATTTCTTACAATCAAAAGTTGTTTTCCGAAAGCAAACTAAGCATATATCAAACATATTATCAGGCTTTCGAAGTAGCGTATTTGCAACATCCAAACGAAAACTTAGTGGATCAAAATCAGATTCAAATTTTGTTTGCAGTCTAAACTGCTGCATATAGAACATCACGTAAACTCCACAGTTGTTTTTATCGTCCAGTGCTTGAGTAGGCCTCTAAGGTGGCGATATTGAACTTCATTTCACACTTCGATAAGCTTTAAATGATGAGTCAGTTAAGTTGATAAATCCATCGAATGCCTCTAATGCTCGTTTTTTTTCGTTTTTATCCCCATAGGTATTTAAAAACGTTAAAAGTTTTTCTTTCGTATTAAATATTAACAAACGCCAGTGACCACCAAGTACATATGGCACGAAGGACCCATTTTTTTGTGGGAAATGGGGCCTCATTAATTTTACGAGCCTTGCCAACTCTAACATTGCTCCGTACACCCACTATGTAAGCACTGTAATCAGTGGATGTACATGTAACGTCTTTCCACTCGTGAAGGTGAGCTGCCGCGTACGCATCTAAAATGTATCCGTTGATCCAGGACGCAGCACGTAAAGTGATAACATGTTTTGCTGATAACTCGACCGTATTTCCTAGCACGCAATCTGCAGCGTGGTACATTCCAATCGCTACATTTGCAGACGAAAATTTGAAATAATAATTAGGGTCTTTCATTAGCCCATTATACAATTTTTGCATGAATTTTAATGGACGAATTGTTGTAGCACTTTTCGTAATTCCAGAATCATCGATTTTCTTGTCAACAGAAAGGAAAACTTCTGATTTACTTAAAAGGTCTGTCATGTCATCGTTTGCTGATATTTCAACAAATATACCGCATACTTCGTCATCATTGCTTCTGACATTATTGTCATTTGATGAGTCAGCATTTGTTTCTTCGCATTTGTTCGACTTTATAACTGTTTCGATGGATTCGTCGACATAATATTTCTCTCTTTAAAGTTACTTTTTCTCTTCCTATTTTTTAAATTTTTGTTCCATTCCTCTTTCATAGACGGATTCGAAATCGTTTCAGGGTACAATGCTTTACTTTTGTTTTTGGTACCTTTTACGTGTATCCCCGATTTTAAAATACCCATGGTTTTTTGTCGATTCGTGCAAAATCTTCGTACTGCATCACCAATTGAAGAATTAGTGATTCTCTCAAACAAGTCCTCTTTAACAGTTTTATTCAAAGCTTCGACGTAAGCATTACTAACACGTCATATTTGTGGATCCATAAGATCTAAGTGCAGTGCGAATTTATCAAATTTTTTACAAAACTTGGCGCATGCAAAGGATTCAAATCCTCTTCAGTATTATCGTCATTGTCGTTGATTTCTTCAACGATTAGTTCCGAAATGTGATTGTATCCATCATAAAATTTTATACGTCGATACATTGAACCATTTCCTTTAGTATTGGCGGAGATATTGTATTTATTATCGTCATCACTGTCATCTGAATCATTATTAAATGCTTCTTCAGTTAAGTCGTTTAAATCATTCGATCGAGATTTCATTACCACCAACAAAGCTACTTTTGCGAATTTTCAGAGCAATATTTTGCACACACACTTAAAGACAGAGTCTAAATCTTTGATTGTACGACATAACAGCAATCGACCCGTTAGTTCGGTAAGTTTTTCTCTTATCTCTTTCTGCAATGTCTTGGTACCAGATAGCTTTTTCACAAAATCTAAGTAATGCTTTTCTATTGCTTTGGAAACCATTCTCATAAAATGAGCATAACAAAACTTAAATATTACCAAACCTTTTGGTATTGGAATTCCATCAACGTATTAGTCATACATTATATTTACATAATTCACTAGAGTAATATTATTCCATTCTTCGAGAATCGCATGCATAAATGGCATCCATCACAACCACTTGAGCGATTGGCCAAGTGGATGCTTCATCCATCGCAAAATATTTATATTCTCTAAGCCATTTTCCAATCGATGAAGCTCCATGTTCTGATGTTATCACATAAATTAGAGGAAGAATCTCCTCTTCCTGCTTTACCACGGTAAGGTATAGCAATATCTTCTGACAATCTACGTTTCGTGGCTTTCGGATTAGTTTTCCCGTCGCATCAATGTGAATGATTGTACGTTTATTGTTTGTAACTGCCAGTAGATCCTCGCTAGTATACATTAACGCAGTTAATGGGTGCTCAACGGACCGTAAAAATATACACGACTCGTATAAATCTGATAAATCATTGGATTCTGATTTCAAACGCTGTGAAGTATGATCTTCTGATTTACATTTATATATCACATGAGCTCTCCGAATGTCTTGTGGATGTCCGTCAGCAATCATTTCTGAATCCGCATCAAGAATTTTGTCATTTAAGAAGCCTTGAACACTACGATGTTTCAGCTCATTTTTATACTCTTTACGGTCATCACCATGTAGTGGTTCATGCTTAAGAGTTTCGTGTGTAATTTTAATGTGATTATTGCTAATGATGAGTGTATTAGCTCTATCTTTAAATACATCAACTATTTTGAATTTGAAATCTTGATTACGTGAATCATGCGCACAATGTGCGTAGTATATTATATTACCGTGCACCGGATTAACACGAATGGTGCCATAAAAACTCAACGAGCACGTACTCTCTGAATCCATCCGCAAAAATTTTTTTGTCTTCTAATTAGATCATAAGATATTTTTCCTGTCTTATTGTTAGTCTTAATATCTGTGGAATCAAACGCTATTTTTGCCAAATTTACAGTGAATCTATTTACTCATTTTCTTTTGTTTTTCAATTTTTCTGTTTCTTCCTGTATCTTTTTACATTCTTTTATGAAATCCGCATTTTCCATAAATGGAAGACGATTCTCTGGATCCGAGATTGAAGAACATTTGTCGGCATTATCACTGTCACTGCTATTATCTACGTTAATCGATTTTTCTATTATTTTAATTTTTCGACCACTTTTTGTGGAATATGAATTATCGGTCAGCTTTGATTCTATTTCATCATTCTTAAAACTAGGTACTGGCTTACCGTAAGAATAATCATCAGTATCGAGTTTGGCGTCATAATCAAAATTATTGACAGATATATTACTCTTAGACGAGGAATGAATCGTTGAGATATCGTCAGTGTCAGTGTAGCGTGTATAATTTGATTTATTAACATTCTCAGTACTAAATGATACACCGTTAACATCATCTGACAGATTCACAAAAAATGGAAGCGCATTACTTATAACCTCATTATTATTCGTTACAAAATCAGAAGGTTTTTCTAGTACTTTATTACTTGATGTCAGCTTTGAAATTTGTTCAAGTTGTTTTTTATCTGTATTCACATTTGCAACTTCGTTATCATCCTCAGTTATTTTCAAAGATTTAACAATACTACTTTAAGTATCCTTAACCTCATCTAATACGACCGAATGTCCATTATCTGGTTTACCAATTATCAATACGTACAAATACTATGTCATTGGAATTGAACGTCATTTTTTCCCTTAATACCGATAGGTTGAAACATTCAGCTTTGCTTTTTATTTTACTGTTAAATGTATTGTCATGTATATTTTAATTTACGATTGGAGGCTTTTAGAAATGTTTGTTTTTTTAACTCACATTAGTGCTATTCACTGCTTCACAACGTTTATTATTTTCAGGGGGCATACAAGCGATTTTAATCGAGTTAGTTGATATATTAGGAATAGTATTTATACTTGATAAATTCTCTAGAACATCATTTGAGTGATAATTAAACTTCTCAAGCTCGATTTGACTAGTGGGTATTTCTTGACCATCGTTTGAGTACTGATCGAACTTCTTAAGATCGATTTGATTAGTATTTCTAGAAGATTATTTGAGTAATAATCAGACTTCTTAAACTCTATTTGACTAGTGGGTATTTCTTGACCATCGTTTAAGTAGTGATCGAGCTTCTCAAGCTCGATTAGACTAGTAGGTATTTCTAGAAGATTATTTGAGTAATGATCAGACTTCTTAAACTCGATTTGACTAGTGGGTATTTCTTGACCATCGTTTGAGTAATGATCGAACTTCTCAAGCTCGATTTGATTAGTAGGTGTTTCTTGACCATCGTTTGAGTACTGATCGAACATCTCAAGCTCGATGTGATTAGTAGGTACTTCTAGAAGATTATTTGAGTAATGATCAGACTTCTGAAGCTCAATTTTACTAGTAGGTTTTTCTTGACCATCGTTTAAGTAGTGATCGAACTTCTCAAGCTCGATTAGACTAGTAGGTATTTCTAGAAGATTACTTGAGTAATGATCGTGCTTCTTAAACTCGATTTGAGGAGTAGCAGGTATTTCAGCATTTTTCTGTGTAACACTTTAGTTACCTTTTTATGATGTTCACCATAGCAGGTAGATGTACTTTTTTTGTTTGTTTTATTTTGTAATGCTTCGATGACCCAATCAAGAAAAGCTTGTTTAGAAAACAGTTTTCCCAATTTAAGACGGAAGGATCGGCTATTAGCTTGTTTTAGTTTCTCCGCTACCTACAAAATAAGAAATGATAATAGTAATGTAAACGAACACTTTCAGAAGTCGAGAAAAGAATATATATTAAACCTGAAGTTCATAGTTACCAAGCTGATCTCAATACCTATGAATTCCAACATTAACATCGTGTGTTGTGGCTCTAAAGATCTACATTTACACACGTAACTCACAGCTCGTGTGAGTGTGTACGTCGAGGTCTTTATAGAACCACAACAGATGGCTTAAAATCACATGTGAGAGGTTACGCGAATGACATCTGACAAACACGTACCGTCAATCGCTTTTCCCTCACACTAGTATTGCCATATAGTATATTTCAATCTCTAAATTCGTTCAAGTGCAAAAGTCATTTATTTTTTTTTATGGCAGTACAAATCCGTAGAGATCTTAAAGAGGAAATAAGTTTCTAGTAGTTAAGTATGAAGTTATAATATTATTAACAAGACTACTTTAAAAAATCCCATTAATGTGTGAGACGACGAAGTTATTAAAATGCCTTTTTTTTAAATACTTTTATTTAAAAGATAATTATAACAAATATTATTCTACACGGTTTGTAAGTCAAGATAAAATGTGTATAAAAAAAAATATATTTTCTGCGAATTTAATTTCATAATTTTTGGTTAATCTTTTGGGGCAAACTTCAAAATAAAAACCCAGAACACATTCTTTATATAGCGACATTTCATGGACAATGCTTTTGCATGTTTGACAAATGTGCAAACGAATGTCGTTACGTTAAATAATTCTCTTAAGCGTGTGTAATAAAGCCTGAAGAGGTTGACGCTCCAGTCAACAAAACGTCGCTATACAAAAAACGTGTTTTGTTTTTTATTTGGAAGTTTGCCACAAAAGATCAACCAAAAATTATCAAATTATATTAATTTGGAGGGCTAGAAACATTTTAACTTTTCTTCGAATTCCTTGAACAAATTTTTTTTCTCAGCTGCTTTACATCAAGAGAAAGTTCTGGGGAAAGTCCTAATAATGACTTATATAATTTCTTGTAAAGAGTACAGTAAAATGATCCAGATACAAATCGTGTTGACTGCTGATCGAGGATGTGCCACTGTATGCTTTGAGTAAAATAAATCCTCTGAGAGCAGCTTGCAAAGATTCTGGTATGGTGTACTTCTTAATCTTGTGAATTTTTCATGAGAAATGGTTGGACTACCAAGACTAAAAGTAAAATAAGAAAGGTGCAAATTAATATTTTCAGATTGCTATGAAAAATATCATTTAACAGCAATAATGCATTTTGTTGTATTACACTTCATGCTTTGAGTGTGTTCAGTAGTGTAGATAGAAAAACCGTATTGATAATTGATTAAAAATGTTATTAGAAAGTCTGGATCTTACAAGTAAAGATTTACCAAACATTAAAAAAAGATTGTGGGATTATAAAATTCTGAAAAAAATTGATGTCATTTGGGGTCAAAGAACTACTTTCATAACGTAAGTACATGATTGTTGTACGTTTGTAGTTGGCTAAAGGCATTTTTGTTACCGAAATTGCAAAGTGATTATGAAAGGCTTAAAAGCGTTTCTATACCAAAAGTTGAGTCAAAAGTTATATAAATTAAATTCATTTATTGCCAGGTCCAAGGGCCACAGACAAATAAAATTCGCACTTTACAGAAACAAGTATACATGCTTTTTCTTAACAAGACAAAAAAATAATGTCAGTAATATTTTTAATTAATTACTATACTATGATTGCTTTTTAACTTGACACTTGTTTGACTTACAAAATGTAAAATTTTTTTTTTTTTTTATTATACGTTATAAAAAATGTTCATAACAAGCTGTGAGCTTACTTTGTATTATAGATTTATAACAAACTTCGTAATACATTTCCAATACCTTTGACATTAAGAGTAAACTAGGACTAATATTGTATGCACTAATGTTTTATTAATACGCTACAATTAACGATGTTTTAGAGTATTATGGTTATAATTTTGTAGATTATGTAGAAAAAATAAGTTTTCAACCTCGGGCAAAAAGTGCGGCAAAGCTTGGAATGCACTTTGTACCCCCTAATCACTTTCTGCCCACTGGTAGGAAGTGATTAGCGGTCATAAAGTGCGCCCACAAAACGAAAAACAATATTGTCAAGTTGGGTACAAATATACAACAACCACGTATTTTCTGCCATAGTGACTAAATGTATTATTTACATACTTTTGTGAGATCTACAATTTTGTCCAACTGTATGGTGACTTGGTACCTCCCATGTCAACTTATAAAGTTACATGCAATCCGTAGAACTAAAATTTTATTTGTCAAATTAAACATATATCTTATGACCCTACTCGATGTAAGTCTATAGAATAGAATAACAAAATTTAAATTTTATTGAGTTAATATATATTTTTTGAAGAGTTGGGATTATTATGTGTCTTAAGTTACGAGCACTCACCCAAGTGATTTTCTAAAGTTAATGTTCCCACACCCATTTTTTAAAAACTTTTTTTTTAAGAATGTTCATTTGATTTTTTTTATAGTTAGGCATATCCCCCCCCCCCCCGAACTCTGCATATTCTTTATTGCGAATAGTAAATAACTAGTTATATAAATTATACCATTTACGTACAATTGTTCAATATTGAGGTCCTAAGATTTAAGTTTACGCGCTTGATTAAATCTACCAACCAGTCACTAGTACGCCGAGTTTCCAGACAACCAATCGCAATGCGCCGCGTCTCTTTAGTTAGTCAATAGCTTTGTAAAGTAAGTAGCGGCTTGCTTTTTAGATGTAGCTGCGCGATGTAATAGCCAGTTCGTACTCGGTCGTTGAGCAAGGTGCACGCACCTTTGCATGAGCACACACACATACGCCTCTTTTCAAAGTTTTACACGCGCACTTTAACGATCAATTTACTGCCGTTCTTTATAACTCGATTACTCCTATTACTTCTCGTTTCGATTGTTCCGAATCTTTACCTCAGAA
This sequence comes from Copidosoma floridanum, assembly GCF_000648655.2. The sequence continues at coordinate 69,912 of NW_019379498.1, forward strand.
AAGTAAAGTGTTTGTATCAAAATTATTAATTTGGTGCTTCTATTCAATAAATACGTTTAAGAGTGTTAAATACAAAATCAGTCTTATTTACTTAACATAGAAGCACACTCCCGCTCCGATACTCGACAACAATGAATACGTAACAAATCAATTATTTATTACATACAAGTGTGCACGAATGTATTCGTATACAACTATATTCGTCATAAAAAACGAGATCCTAATTAGTAAAGTAACAATAACTTATTAGACGTATTCCAGACATAAACTCATTTCCCTTACATATTATTCGTTTACTATAAGAAGTTTGGGGTCCACGAAAAAAAATAACGAAATTGTGACCGTCACTAATGCCCTCGGTGCGGGTCAAAAAATCTGAAAAATTAACGTATCGTACTCTCATGAAGTTATTAACCTATTCCCAATTTTTTTTTTTTTTTCGTCACTCAAATGCGGTGCTTTCCGCCCTCAGTACAAAAAATGTCGTTATCACCTCGGGCACAAGCATACAACAACCGCGCTCTTCGGACGAGCAAATTATACTCTCCACCCTTAGCAAGAAATACCTAATTTTTGTCCGGTCTCCCTTCATGAGTGTGTGTGTGTGTGTTCGCGCGCGTGTGTGTGCGTGCGCGAGCGCATGTGTGTGTGTGTGTGTAAAACTGTTAAAGATAAATCTGCGCAGATGTATTATATTGTACTTTAAAAGTATAAGAAATTTCTATTTGTTAGTCTGATAATTTTCTACAATTTATGGAGCACTCCATATAGTACGTAGGCTAAGTTCGTCAGCTAGCTTCAGGTTAATATCTTTTTTACGCTTCGTGCAGTACGACTATATAAAGAAGTAACGTGTGGTAACATAAGTCAAGAGGATTGATGGTAAATTAAAAAACGAGCAAACTAGCGGTTACCGTTATTGTAATCCGACAACTATGACAAAAGGTAGACGCAACAGTCTAAAAAAAAAAAAAATTTCGTATTATTTATTTAATAATAATTGAGCCTAACGCATAGATTACACAAAATGTTTTTCTGTATAATCAAGTCATCTTCTACACCGATTCCAATAGGTTAACAGCGATTGAAATACATTATTTGTATGAATTTTTATATTGATAATATACTTTAGAACTTTGCTCGTATACAGACATGCGGAAGATACTAATTAGTATTCGCACTTTCAAGCACAGTTAGCGCCATCCTGTGGATTATAACTCGAACTATGTTAAAGGTGAAACAAACATCTTACATACGAAAAAAATGTAAATAGTACGTGAATTAAGTCAAATATTATTATTATTAATGAGCTTACGTTTTTTCCTAAATTTGTAAAGGAAGCCAATTTGAGGTATGCAGCTATGGGATTATGAAAAATTTGTGTTTCGCGAGAGCGTTTTTGTTTAGTTAGCCAAGTAAGCGTCTTGTCTATATCTATCATTGGTCACCCTGCGATTACATAGTATCGATAAGCTCGTACATAGGCAAAATTCATAATTTGTTTTATAATTTGTGGCAAAGCACTTTTTTTTGGTAAATCATAAAGTTACTGCTGACACTGTTATATTTGACCAGCTGATTTCTGACCCTGGTGAGTAGCTTCGGGCTATGGTTACTAGAGGCGTTGAAAGTATGTACGGGGTACGGATCCTCTAAAAAAAATTGCTTCTCAGTACGTGGAACGCTTACAAACAATTTTTTCGTGGAATTCCTGATGCGCTATATTCAACAACAGTAGCATACAACAGTTTCAAGTGCCACTAAAAAAATGTAACGGAAGAAATTTTTGAAGCAAGACTTCAAATGTATTTGTGGTTTTAAATGCACAACAACACTGTACAAAACTGTTAGAAGTACATAAACTTGAAAGTAGATGATGTTGACGGGTGCTCAAAATATTGTGACGAACCCTTTTTTCAAATTCGAGGCGCAAAACGATGAAGTTGAAAGCTTGAAATTTCCAACAATAAGTATACACAGAGCTCTCACACTCATAATTGGGGAGCTGAGCGTCGCAATTGTATATCATATTAAGCTATAGTGTATACGCAACCTCGAAATTTGGACGCTCATCCACTGTCTTGCGCCTCGTATTTTAAAATAAGGCACGTCATAAACTTTTTAACACTCGACAATCTAATTGTGAATATATATCGGTGGTATTTGAAAGTACAGTTAAATTTTTTTTTTTTTTTTGTGATAAAAAATTTTTATGTTACAGCGTTCAACATACAGGTACGACCGGGTTGTCGTCACCACGGTACGACTTTCCCGAACACCCACAACTCTTGTTCTGCGCGCACACGAACAATAATGCACCCATGCGACACACGCTGGTTTTATTTTCAAGACGTAATTGCAATGCAGCAAAATCAAGAATGAACGAAGCGATGGTGATATAAACGGAAAAACTTAGAGCGTCAGCAACACTTACCTATACTGAGCACAAGGCAAGAACAAACTGCGGGAGCCTAGCAGCGGACCTGCAAGTCCAGCGGACTCGCTGCAGTTTTCGCCCCTCTCCTTCCGAACGGACATGCACGAAAATAAGAACAATTCCAAAAGGATCGGTGAGCGAAAAATCAAGCCCATGCGAGCGAACGTTCTCGGCTTGAAAAGAAAATAAGTACATTTCTATATTTTAGCGTATATAGACGCAACAACAGGTGTGTGTGTGTATATGTATTTTTATAGTATAACATCATGTATGCCCTTTTCTTTCGTGGCACTCTACCCTTGGGATTGGGAAAAGAAGAAGGATGAATGAGGTAGGAAGAAGGCGGCGGGGTACCTGAGTTCTGATTGGAAGTCTAAGTATAAACACCTAGACTAACTCCTGTTGTCAAGGTAGAAGAGAAACAGCTAATCGATCAAAGAAATCAGACACGAAGGCGAAAGGCGAGACGAGACCAGTCACTCATCCAAGTACTTACCCTACCAAATTTTACTTAACTTTACTAATCACCGAAACTATAGCTTTACCGCTATGCCACTGTGATAGAATATACACACACGCACACACAAACAAAATGATAGCTTAACCTTGATTTGCAAACATTGTAGAAGTAGGGTATAATACTAGTTCTTGCACTACCACAATAATTATAAATATTAATATTACATTTATGTACTGTATGGTTCTTACTCAACAGTTTAGTAATTTTAGGTTTGGTTTCCGATGCATTCAACATATCAATGCTGCAGATATTATCTACTGTCACAGTAACGCATTTGCTCTCAAAATTTGTCGGTGTAGCTTTTTCAGCCATTATTAAATACATATAACCAAATAATTGAATAAACTGTAAACAGTTTATGCTGCTCTAGTCTTCGCAAACAAAAAGCCTCTTGACTGCACTAATCTTGTTTCAAGTGAGCTAAACAATACATAAAATTTCCGATGAAATCATAGCGCGTGGTACTTAGTGCTAAGTTGAAGCAACTAAACATGCAGCATCCTCACTCTAGTAATTCTTGGAAATTAATGACTTCGAAAAAATCTTGAGCGTTGCCTGTATAAACCAGATATTAGAAGGGAAATTGCCTGTGCCTATGGCAGAGTGTGGCGCTTTTTTTCACTGATTTGAGCGCCCCATCGTATCAAACACACAGAACTCAACGCACGTTTAAGGGAGAGGAAGACCAGAATGTGCACACGAAGGTACCTAGTAGAGGGGGAGTATGTGCATGTGCATGGCTACAAACATTTACAGCTACAATGAATATAGAGGCAGAGTGAAAGCGTATATACGCAACGGACAAGTTAGGCATATAGAAGGGGAAGCGCTGCATCTCTACTGTAGGTGCTGCTCTTCACCCCTAGACAGCGTGCACTTGAGCACCTTACCAACCGATGCTCATGCTCTTGAGCTCCGCTATTCACTCCATGCAGCAATTTGAAACAGCGCCGCCTGCATGGATAATATCGGTGGTATGTACTGATAAGAGTAGCGTAGCCTTCTATGGGCCATAACGCCTCATACATTTTTTGAGGCATTAACAGATCTCTTATAACTAAACTGAGATTTTTTACGTGATGTGTATAAGTACCTGCGTTGTTTACAAAGTGTGTATTACTGTAAGTATGTCAGGTAATTTAATAAAATATATTTAAGGCTCTTCCAACAATACAATTTCAATTATGCGTACAATATTTGTAATAAACATACATTGATCGGAAGTGCATGGCTACCATAATGAGCTAAGCAGAATAAAAACTTAATAAATGGATGAACGCAGGTACTTATACATATCACGACGAGCGAGGGTTACATACAGTATGCATATAGATATTTGACGGCAAGAGGTGTATCTATATATGTATGCACTGTACCGAGTAGACCCGAGGAGATAGAAAGTTTCCGTCTCTCCTTAATTTGGATCGGGGAAAATCAGATGCACCGTTTATATAGCGAACCTTAAGAGCATCGCTAGGCAAGGTGCTCGGGTGTACGCTGTCTGGCGGTAAGGAAAAGCACCTACAGTAGAGGCGCAGCGCTTCCACCTCCATATGCTTGACTTGTCCGTAACGAATATAAACAAGTTCTATTTGTGTATAGCATCTGCCTTACTGAGATCTTGCCACGGCGCTTGCAACTCACAGGCTCACAGCACGTATAAAGCTGTAATATACACAACCTTTTATAATGTGTAGATGTTTCAGTGCTGTGCTTTTCCCGCAGCAGCAGTTTTGAGTGTTAAATATAATTAGTATGTTTAGTCCAAAATATTATTCGGTAGAAGCTATTGTATGATTATGAATAATACTTAGTATTAAATTTTTTCTTTCAGAGAATAACAAAACAAGAATTAACAACAATATTAAATCAAACATCAAGAACTCTCTAACTATAAAATTGCTCATTTTAGATATTAACAAAGTAGCAGTTACCAAGGTCGTTATTGCGTTATATTAGGTCGTTTTTTTCGAATTTTCAACACACTTAGGCCATTTTTGTACTATTCTGACCCCTACATAACGGTGAATTTACAGTTCCGGGCTATAAATTTTAGCAGTCGACTATAACTTGATACAAGTTAGTAAGTTACGTCGGCACAAGAAATGGAATTGTGATTTTAGACAGAAAAAAATTGTTTTTTTCCAATTTTTTAATCAATTTAGATCATTATTGCATCATTTTGCCTCGCATACAATGTCGAATTTTGATTTCCGGGCTATAAACGTAACTAGGCAACTCTATCTAGATACAATGGAGTAAACTTTGTCGTTACAAAAGATGTAATTGTGCTCCTAGGCAGTAAAAATTATTTTTTTCGAAATTTTCAACCCATAAGGATCATTTATAAGGGTCATTTTTGAATCGTTTTGCCCCGCATATGTCGAGTTGCGGTTTCTGGGCTATAAATCTAAATTGACGACATCCCAATACAAGGAAGTGAAATTTGTTGTTATAAAAGATTTAATTGTGCTCCTAGGCAGAAAAAATATACCTTATTAAATAAGTACCTTATCCTAATCACAGGTTCGAATGAGATAGTGTTTTTGTTTACTTCAAAGTGATTCCTGATAAAGAAATCTGTAATTTCCTTTTTTTGCTCATTTTGTCCCTATATATTACCCTACAGGGCTGAAAATCGCTAGGGGTTGTTTTTTGGCTTTCTTTTAGCTTTTAATACCTTTGTTACATACTTGAAAAATAAATTTTTTTCTCGATTTTCGTTCGAGAACGATGAGAACTTCTCAGACGTACTTCTGTAGCAACAAATCTTTCTCTTATGCATTTTTTATTTTCAACAACTCTATTTCCACAAGTTAAAGTTCATTCATACTTAGTACTATGCATATATTTAGATTTAGTTAAATTGACTGATTTCAATTATTTTCTCCATTAGATTTGAAATAATAATTGCAAGACCTCAAAAAAAAATCATACAGGTATACCAAGTCTTAACACATTTAGTAAATACTGCTTAAACAAGAAAATACTCTTTTCTTAAAATTGTTTATTGGTCGTGTTCTACTTTTCAGGTATAAAAAAATCCTTCATAAAGTTTTAACTTCAGAAACNTCATGAAGCTTTCTAGGTGACTGAGGACTCACTTGACTAGAGGGTCGGTCAGACAAATTTAATACAGTAGAAATATAAGCTCGTCTTGATGTTATTGCATGCTGAAAATCTTCAACTTAGGTTGAAATTCTGAGATCCTTCGTTTCAACTGTTACGGGGTGTACAACGCGGATGAACGCACTTCTGAGCTGTCTGCTCGACGGAACATTCTCCCTAGATTTTATAGTAAAAACTTTGTATAGTGTTTTCTTTCTAAGAAGCTTTATAAATTGCAAACTTATATTTTAATATCAAAATGAATTTGAAAAAAGAAATTGATGTGTAGTTTATACACTTTCTTTGCTGGGGTAAAAACATAAAAGGCACTCTTGCAGAGCAGCCGTGCCTGAAAAACTAAACAATAGACAGTGTAAATATGACAGAGATTCAATTTAATCTAATTAATTAATTAATTAAGTTATGAGTTTGGTAGCCTGCTAGCGATTAAGTCTTAGCAGTAAGCTTATTATTAGTAAGTAGTTTCACTGACCTGAGTAGTATGATGCACTTAGCACTAGAATCTTCAAGACTTTTAAATGTCATTAAAGCCTGCTTATTGCTCTAACTTCGTAACTGAACGTTTAAATTCATTTTTGCTCGATCTTTTGACCCACTGCTTTTAACCAACTCAATGGAATTTTAAAAGATAGTGAATTAAAGCTGAGCAGCAAATGCATCCTTCTTTGTGCCTACACAGTGAGTAACAGTATTGAGTGGCAATGTACCGGCATGAAAAACGATGTAAATTGTATACGAAAATCTACAGCTGCTAGCAGTCAGAAAGCTTGATACTCTCGTGCACTATGACTTCATTAAAGACATGTTCTAATTAGATTTGATAACCAAATTTTCAGTGAAAAAACTGATAAATTAACTAAAACCACTTTTGACTAAGTCAGCATTATTACTGTAATAAATAATTAACAATAGAAACAAGCATACTTTAAACCAAACTCATATCTTCCTCTTCTGCTTTAAATTACTATTTGCCGGGTATAGTCTAGTAACAACTTTAAGCACGACGTACAATTCACCTTCCAACGTTTCTGTTTTAAAACGCTAAGGGTGTGGTTTTTTTGACGTTCGGACGGTCGGTCGGTTTTTTTTAAGTATTACTTCTACAAATACAGTAAATATGAATATGCGACGCCCCCGTCCCAGAAAAGGGAAAACAAACGAAAACCGCGCAAGCAGCTTTTAACAGCGTTGAGTTAGGCAGATTCAATATCGGAACTTTTTCCCTAGATCGTATATATAGCTATACGATCTAGGGAGAATGTTCCGTCAAGCAGACAGCACACACGGAAGATTGTTGTTACCAGAAAAACAGGTACTATATGTTAGTACAAGTATTTTCGATACTCTGTACAAGAAAAATGGGTACTGGTACAGGTATATTTGGTACGGTAGTATACTTTAAAGTACCTTAGTGAGTATAGATAAACCTTATACTTAGTACGTCAAAATCCGATACGTGGTACGGATTTTTTCTGTACCAGTACAGAAAGTTAGTCGGCCAGTGGGAGCATATAGAATGTCAGTATATATATACGTAGCTGTAAAAGTTCAAGAGGTTAGGATTTCAGTATATCCACCACAACACAATATAAAGTTCAATACATTGATACGAATCTAACAAGATGTAATGATAAGTGCATTAGGCACTTGTAGTCACTTTCCTGTTGCGTATAATAATTGATTTTCACCCGCAAAGAACAATTTACATATTGAGCCAAAATAACAATGACAATCCCATACATGTATGCAACTATTCACACATATATTTACATACATATCTCCACTGTATATTATAAGCGCACGTACTATGCGCGGTAGACGGTACAGTAGAAAGCCATGCGCAGTATACAAATTTAATAGAGTATCCATGGTACAGAAAAATCCTGTACCAAAGATATTAAAAAACTTGTACTAGTATAGTTATGAAACCGACTAGTCACAGATTCTTCGGTGATCCAGATAAGTATGTCAAAATGTGAGACTAGTTGCAGAAATCTCAAGACCTATACGTTATTTTTCTATGCTCGTCACTTTTGGTGTAGCTTATTCTGGTAACAACAATCTTCCGTGCAGAGTGAAGGGGCATTACCAAAGACGCGCGAAAATTAAAAATTGTAATAAGTATTATAACACAAGTGCCTATCACCCAATGACCCGGGGCGCTAACTGGTCACTCTGTTAAATAAATAATTTTTAATAACACAAGCACCTTTCACCCAATGACCCGGGGCGCTAAATGGCCACTCTGATAAATAAATAATTTTTAATAACACAGGCGCCGATCATCTAATGACCCAGGGCGCTAACTGGCCACTCTGTTAAATAAATAATTATTAAAATAACACAAGCGCCTATCACCGTATGTCCCAGGGCGCTTACTGGCTACTATTGAATAATAAATTATCAAGGAATTACAAGAGCGCCATTTAAAAAGATCTCTGTCGTACTAGATAGGCAATCAAAATTGCGATATGTTTACATATGTTAGCGATCAACTTTTTATTATTTAATAGTGTTGCAAATAAGTGTCCTGGATCATCAGGAAAAAGGTGCTTGACATATTTATTAATAGTTATTTATTTACTACATTTGCAATAAGTGCCCCAGGTCATACGGTGATAAGTGCTTGTGTTCTTAATAAGTATTTATTTAACAGTGTGGCCAGTTAGCGCCCTGGGTCATTGGGTGATAGGCGCTTGTGTTATTAAAAATTATTTATTTAACAGAGTGGCCAGTTAGCGCACCGGGTCATTGGGTGATAGGCGCTTATGTTATTAAAAATTAATTATTTAACAGAGTGTCCAGTTAGCGCCCCGGGTCATTAGGTGATAGGCGCTTGTGTTATTAATAATTATTTATCTAACAGAGTGGCCAGTTAGTGCCCCGGGTTATGAGGTGATAGGCAATTGTGTTATTAATATTACAATTTTGAATTTCCGCGTGTCTTTGGGAATGCCCCTTCACTTCTGAGCTGTCTGCTCGACGGAACATTCTCCCTAGATTTTATAGCTATATATACGATCTAGGGAAAAAGTTCCGATATTGAATCCGCCTAACCCAACGCTGGCTTTTAACGACGCGCGACGCCGACGCGCGAAGTCTTCGCAGCAGCAGCACCATACAGTGCTGCCATCTCGTGGTGTTCAGGCTCCTATGACCCGTCCCGTCACCTAAGTGAGGCGTTCTAAACAGTGGGGACAGGGGACAGATAACGCTCTGCAGTCAAGCAAGACACACGCGCGCCTAACCAGCAGAACAAACTCCATGTAAAATTATATAACTCTAATAAACGTTGAACGTTTTCGTACTCGCACGAGTTTTCATTTCATGCGACCTCCTTACCTCCAGCTAACCTCAAGCTCAGGATAAGCTACCCGGCATTATCCTCAAAAGATATGGGGCACGTTCGATTATCCATCGTTCGTTCGTTCGCTCTCCATTAGAACCTTATGCTCTAAGATTAGAACCAATGCTTAAGAAACGTAGAAAAAAATGAATCGCTCGGTGAACCGTAAGTTCCTAAAGGGTGTATTCCAGTAACGCTCTCCGACAACTTACCGACAACTTAATTATGTCTTGCGATATCTTGCATCATGTTTAAGTTGTCGGTAAGTTGTCGGAGAGCGCTACTCGAACACACGGTAATGATTGTTTTTAATAGAGAGCGAAAGAACGTACCATTGATAATCGAACGTGCCCACTTTTCCTCATGCAATCGACCGACTGATCGACCGAACATCGAAAAAAAAGCACCCTAAAGCTAAGTTTAAGCCCATAGACATACAAGAAACGAAGACTGCTCGTTCTTACGCACGGCGCTAAAGCAAAAGTAAAAGGAGACACAACATCGAACGTGGGTATCTGTCTCTCTCGTAGTTTACTAACTGTGGGGGTCAGTAAACGAAAGGCACCTGACAAGACCTCTCCGCCAATGGCAACGTGCAAGAGAGACAGATACCCACGTTTGATATTCTGTATCTTTCTACTTGTGCTTCGATCAGCGCCGTACGTAAGAACGGTCAGTCTATTTTTCATATGTCTACGGTCTGTACCATATAACTTTTCTTTGCCTTGCGGGCCTCTGTTATAACGTAGTCTTGCGAAGCGGAAAAAGTTATACGGTACGGCTCCAACGATGAGTAGAGAGATTGCTAACGCCAAACGCCCAGTGTTGGGTGAGCATGCACGAGATAGATATGATTTTGCATTTTGTCACTATGATCTACACATAGCTACAGATCCTAGTGAGAAAAATGCAAAAGCTTCATAGGAGGAGGAAAAAAGCCAGTAGTTCTCCCCAAACGTACCTGGCAAACATGCGGAAAATTCAAATTGACTATATGGAGCAAGACGCAAATCCCAAAATAACTCGACACAGTTTTATGCACAATAACTTAATAAACTAATCCCAAGCTATTTAACCCAATAACCCGACGGGACAATAAGCAGCCTAATGAGTTTAAATGAACAATAAAATTTATTAATTAACACAACGCCAGCGCCAATCCCCATACAACCCGGGGCACTTACTGATCGCTTTGATTATGTATGATTAATAGAATAATAACGCAAGCGCCAATTCCCACAACCGTGTGCGGTTACTGGCTGCTTTAATTATTGATAAAATAAAAATCATAACGCAAGCGCCAATCCCTACACAACCCTGGGCACTTACTGGTCGCTTACGTAATTTATAATAAATAAAATAAAAACGCAAGCACTCATCAGCTCACAACCCGGGGCATTTACAGGTCCCCTTAATTATCTATGATTAAAAAAATAATAACGCAATCGCCTATCCCCATACAACCCGAGGCACTTACTTGTCGCTTTAATTTTTATAATTAATAAAATAAAATTGCAAGCACCTATTCCCACACAACCCGGGGCACTTACTAAACGCTTTAATTATTTATTACTAANCATTATTATTCAATTACTTATAAAATTATTTTTGTAGAAATTGTAACCAGGCTCTGCTGAAGTTTGAAAAGCATTTGACTTCCAAAATGCAGCCAAAAGTCTCTTGCTATCAACCCAGGATTGGTAATGTAGCTTTTAAGATACATTTTTTCAATATTTAATGCACAAAAAAATTTTTCATCATACCCTGCCATAAGCTCGTTTTGTTTCTCTGGCTTCAGTAGGCTAAGAAAATCTTTTATATCTATCATAAGGCAGTGCATAAGCACACTGTGCATTTGTATTCAGCGGTGCGGCGTAGCGAGGGTTAGTGGCGCCCGGGGCGGAAGAAACTGTGCCGCCCCTACAAAATCAAAATTTTTAGCCCGACAAGATTAAAAATGAATTATAATAATAATAAAAAAATTTTAACAAATTAACTAGTTCAAATTTAGTCTGACTTTGGAGCATAATCCTTTATTGACATAATTGTAAGAAGAATTCGGTTCAAAAATCAATCAAATTGTTGCTAGTTATTTTGTAGAAATAATTAATACCTGAACAAGAAGAAGACTTTGAAGTTGAAAATTGAAAAAAAAAGTATAACGCATTATGATACCAAGTAAAAATGTTTTTTTATTTATGAGGTCTTTGGTCAAAAATACATAATTTATATATAAATTTTACAGGCTTTCTGGGCAGCAAAATCTGAAATTGCATCTTCAAAATCCACTTTGTTTGCTAAATCGTGCTCGATTGACGATATCGCCAAATTGGTTAACCTCAATGAACTCATAGTAGTTCGTAAGTAGTTCTTAATTAATTTTAATTTAGATAAACTACGTTCACAGCTGGCAACACTGATTGCCACTGTCAAAAAAATCCTCAACATTATAGCAATATTTGGAACTGAAACGCCTAAACTATATTGTTGTATAAATTGGAGAAGATCAATCGAACCCTTAGTAATTATTTCTGCTTCTTTATTTGACGCACGCACAAAATTTTGTAGCCATTCTCATTCACGCTGAAATTCTTCTTTATCGATATCATCCGGTGCTTCCTCCAATTTACAAATATATTCAGAGCTCAGCAGATTCGACGACGTAAGAAAAGAGAATTGTGCGTCAAGATCATGAAGCTTTCTAGGTGACTGAGGACTCACTTGACTAGAGGGTCGGTCAGACAAATTTAATACAGTAGAAATATAAGCTCGTCTTGATGTTATTGCATGCTGAAAATCTTCAACTTAGGTTGAAATTCTGAGATCCTTCGTTTCAACTGTTACGGGGTGTACAACGCGGATGAACGAGGCGGAGTCTCTCCACTTCGACCGGGCCTGTGTTACCCGGATACCCTCGTTGACACTCCCTGTAAAATATTTTGCGGGTCTCGTTCGCCGAGACACCGCTGCGGGATTACGGTATCGAGGCGACCTTGAACGTCGTCGCCTCTCGCGACGACTTTAACACGGCACAAAGGGGGATAGGGCACACACAGAAAGGAAGTAGCACTCGCGGGTATTTTTTTTTAATTAAAATGTATATTCAGGGAATATGAAATAATTACAAAAAAGTATTCGCGGGTGTGTGTGTGTGTGCGTGTGTGTGTGTTTCCTCGCACGTCGAGCGGGATTGCTCGACGAGCTCGCGGCGCGAAAACGCATACCGGGCAGACCTACACGGGCTGATTTAGGGCCGCTGCCCTTTACAACAGACTGCCTGTTGGCAGGTACTTACGCGGGGCGGGAAGGTCGCTTCTCGTAGCTGCCTTGGATAGGCCGAACTAGATGCAGTTGGTGTGATCTCGCAGAGGCCAGTAGGCGTCCCTACTGGCTGTGTGTGGAGATCAAGGTCGTCAGGCCTGGACTTGGTCTGCCCTTGTCGTCGGGTTCCAGTGCCGGATCACGACACCAACACTTTCCGTGGCGTTGACTTCACACCACAACTTCACACAGTAACAAAAAAACGAAAAGAGCAACAGGAGACGGCAACACGGAAAAAACTCGCTTCACGCGCGTTCGCTGGCCCAAGCTAATCTGTCTCTCCTTGCTTCCTTTCCTGGCTTTCCTCTCTTTTCCCTTACCCCTACTTTCCCACTTAGGTCCCTTGAACTCTTTTTCCCCCTTTCTCTACCTGCCCTAGCCTACTAACTTGGCCAAACGGTGGGGCACCGTTACACAACCCAATTGAAAATGTCTAATAAAAACTGATGAAATTTTTTTTGTCTGTTTATATTCGGTTTTTGCACTACGAAAATCACATAAAAAACAATAACGTACAAAAGTTAATTTTTTTCATATCTATTTTTTTACCAGCACAAGATTGAACATAAGTAAATTGACAAGTTAAGTACTACCATCTGGATGGCAACACCAAAACAGCGGGGTTGATGTGTTTTACGTGGAACTGTAATAAAAAGTTTTTTTCTTACTTTTTTTAAGATTCTATATAAAATACTTGAACCCCCCTGTTTTGGTGTTGCTATCCAGATTGTACGACTGAAACTGACAATTTACTTATGTCCATAGAAATATCTCTATGCTTATGTCTCATGGTAGTAAAAAAATAGATATGAGAAAAATTAACTTCCAAACGTTATTGTTTTTTATGTGGTTTTCCTAGTGCAAAAACTGAATAGAAACAGATGAAAAAAAATTTTATCAGTTTTTATTATACATTTTTAATTGGGAACTTCTGTTTCACTTAGGTCGTATTGAATGTGACACACTGATTGACTAGCATTAGGTACAACTTCACTTATGGTTTGACTATGACTATCTCCAGTTTCAGATGGGGTAAGAAATTTTAAAATCAAATTACTTTCCTGCTTCTGTTTTTCTGCTGCCAACTTCCGTTTTTTTCGGAAGGATGCGACGCTCCGCTTTCTTTGAATCTTTTCATACCTGCAACTAAATATAAAAGTTACTCCAATAACTCAGATTTTTTTATTTCTTAGTAATTATAAATAACGTGTTTTCTCTTTCCAATAGGTATCATATGCCATTATATATACTTATACATAAGAAAAAAAAATGGAAATTCGTTATTATTATTACTTTAAAAAATTATCCGAATAAAGACTACATGTCAGGTATCTCTTGATACCTGAAATAGAATCTCTAAATAGAAATGATGTTATAAATTTTAACAGCTCCACTATGTACACTCAACATAGAGATATTCGCGACCATTTTGAAACAAATTGACATCCACTAAACATATGTATGCGTATATATGTTTTCAGCAAAGGAGGTTATGCGTGCCCTAAATTCAACATCAGTAGCACACAAATCGCTGTAAACTTGTTTCAGGGAGGTCGCAAATATCTGTCTAAAAAGTGTACACTGTACAATAACGCACTTTACATCAGTATGAGCTTATTTTATTATTACATGCAAAAAATGGAAAGATAAGCAAGTAAATATTATTCATTTTTTTAACTTACTTTGATATATTTTAGTAACAAGACAAACACGGTAATCGAGATCGCTGCGTGCCGTACACCGGAAAAAAATTAGTGCCCTCTTTAACTAAACTACAGTAGGAGTACGGGTGGTCATCTTTAGTTCTTTCCCGTTGTGAGCAGCTCAACCACGGCTATCACAGAAAACAGTTCTCACCGCTGTAGGAGGTGTATAAGTCACAGAGTCTGGCGGTGTACTTATACACGTCCCTACGGCGTGTAAATTGGCCGCGAAATGCCAAAAACCGAAATAGTAAATACTGAACATAGTCTCCATCACTCGGATAAGTGCTGTTTCTGCTGCTGCCCTTTCTGCGCAGAGTGCGCATAAGAAGCAGCAGCAGAAGTAGCAGCATCAGGCGGTTGGAGACATGTGAGTCCGACTGACGGCGACTGTCTACAGTATTATTATGTCGGTTTTTGGCATTTTGCGGCCAATTTACATGCCGTAGGGACGTGTACAAGTACACCGCCAGTCACAGTGTACTTATACACATCCTATAGGGGTAAGAACTTTTTTCCGTGAGCGCAAATTGGCCATGATCTTCATTGACTGTCATTGAAACCTCAAAAAAGTATCGATGCTTTAAGTATCAAAGAATAGATACTTTAAAGTTACATAGTACCACACACTTCACGTAGTGAGTATGAGGACCTTTCTTTTTCTTTTCTGATTTTAACTTTTCATAGTGGAGCTCTTGCGGCCCACCTGCCGCTCAATCGGCACGCCACCCGGGGCGGTCCGCCCCCCTTGCTACGCCGCTGCGGTTACTAGTCGCTTTAATTATTTATAATTAATAAGATCATAACGCAAACGTCTATCCCCACACAACACGGGGCGCTTACTGGCCGCTTTGTTAATTAATATAATAAATAAAATAACGCAAGCGCCAATCACCACACAACCCGGGGCGCTTACTGGCCGCTTTGTTTATTAATTAAATAAATAAAATAACACAAGCGCCAATCACCACACAACCCGGGGCGCTTACTGGCCGCTTTGTTAATTGATATAATAAAATAATGCAAGCGCAAATCACCACACAACACGGGGCGCTTACTGGCCGCTTCGTTTATTAATTAAATAAATAAAATAACACAAGCGCCAATCACCACACAATCTGGGGCGCTTACTGGTCTCTTCATTAGTGAATAATTTAAATAACACAAGTGCCAATCTTTGCACAACCCGGGGCACTTACTAGCTGCTTAAATTATTAATGAACCAAATATAATAACGCAAGCGCCCATCCCCACACAACACGGGGCGCTTACTGGTCAGTTTAATTATTGATAAAGTAAAATAATTACGCGAGCGTCTATCCCCACACAACCCGGGGCGCTGACTAGTCGCTATAATTATTTATGATTAATAAAATAATAACGCAAGCACCTATCCCCACACAACCAGGGGAGCTTACTGGTCGCTTTAATTATTTATAATTAATAAAATAATAACGCAAGCGTCTATCCCCACACAACCCAGGGCGCTTACTAGTCGCTTCACTTATTTATAATTAATTAAACAATAACGCAAGTGAATATCCCTACATCACCCGGGGCACTTACTGGTCACCGTGATTATTTATAGTGGGTCAGATAATAGCGCCAGCGCAAATCTCCACACGTTCTGTGGCGCTTTCATTATTCTATGTATTATCAATAACACAGGCCTGCAAGGTTTTTTTCTTTTCAGTCCAATAGTCATATTCTAAGTATTTTTTCGCGATGAATCCGTATCCGTTGGCCAAATTGCCCTATCACTTCAGGAAAAAGCGTGTTTTTTGCACTTTTGCGTGCTGAATATCTCAAAACTATGGAATGATAGGGCAAATCAGACAACGGAATCGTTTTCAGCATGCCAAATCTACACAAAACCATACCGAATGCGTGAAATTTGAAAAAACTTTTTTTGTAATACTGAAAAGACAAACTTTTTGGCGCGAAATCGACGATTTTTATTAACAAATGATGAAATTTGATAATTTCAACCAACCGAATCGCTATTGTTATTATCATCATCATCATTATTATTATTATTATTATTATTATTATTATTATTATTATTATTATTATTATTATCATTGTTGCTGTTGTTGTTATTGTGCTTGTTGTTGTTGTGTTTATTGTTATTGTCATTATTATTGTTATTATTATTTTTATTATTATTATTATTGCGAATCGATTAGAAAGATGAAATACATTTCAAGCGACAAGAAACAGATTTTAAAAGAATCGACATTTTGTGTCCACCATTTTGAATTTTCATAGCATAACTTCATGTGCTTGTAATGGATGACTTTATTAACATCAATTACATGAACTTTATTGATTTAAAAACAAGGTGCAACGATAATATCATTTGTTAATAAAAATCGTCGATTTCGCTTCAAGAAGTTTTTCTTTTCAGTATTACGAAAACAGTTTTTCAAATTTTACGCTTTCGACATAGTTTTCTGTAGATTTTGGCATGCTGAAAACGATTTCGTAGTCTGATTTGCCCTATCATTTTATAATTTTGAGATATTCAACGCGCAAAAGTGCAAAAAACACGCTTTTTGGCATTTTTAGGTTAGGATTGCTCAGAATCCTGACGTGACAGGGCAATTTGGCTAACGGATTCGGAGTCAGCGAGAAAAAATACGTCGGATACGACTATTAAATTGAAAATAAAAAAAAATAACCCGTTCTTTGCAGGCCTGTGTAATCAAAGCGACCAGCAAGCGTCCTGAAATGTGTGCGGATAGGCACTTGCATTATTATATATATTTTACTAATAACTAAAACGACCAATAAATGCCTTGGGTCATGTGGGGGTGGGTGCTTGAGTTACTATTATATTAATTAGAAGTAATAAAAGCAACCAGTAAGCACCCCGAGTTATGTGGGGATAGGCGCTTGGGGTACCCACCTGAAAAAGAAAGACGGAATTCCAGGTGTGATTACTTCTGTAATACTTTCAGGATAGCCGCGTAGCATTACATATGGTTTTACGTATGGCATTACATAACGGGTTTTAGCTTGGTAATGCCATATGTAATTTCACTCGAAAAAACACATAGAATTACAAATTGGAAGAAGGAAAAAAAATTGTCATCTAGAAATAACTGCAGAATACTGTAATGCGTTATTTGCTGTAAACAATTAGTGTTACCATCAGGATAACTCCAAAACAAGGATTCAAGTTATGTTTCAGGAATAAAAAAAAAATTGAAAAATTAAATTTTTTTTTATAGAAGTAA
>NW_019379498.1:107820-126256 GCF_000648655.2 Copidosoma floridanum
TTTTTATCAATTAATATGAAATAATAAATAAATGTTTTTTATAGAAACGTTTTTTCAGGTCCACCAGGACCATCGATGAAAATAATTTTTTTTTCAAATTTTATTATTTCTTGAAAAATAGCAGTAATAGTAATAATTTTCTTACACAGATTTATCTCCAACTTCAAATTTAAACTTGAAGTTTTATATAGATGTAAGAGAAAGAATTTTCTTTCGTTGCAATGTGGGAGTCTAATTCACTGTCACATTTTTGTTTAGACATTTTGTAACTTTTTAAAACGAATTTAACGAAGTAAAAGTAAACGAAGAAAAAAATACCAATGGGCCAAAATTTTTTTTACAAAAAATTAAAAGAAAAAAAACAATCAAATTACAATACTGTTAAAACAAACTCAATTTGTAATTCTTACAATATTGTAATTTTTTAATTTTTGACGATATTTGAAATCTTTTAATACGTTGTCGGTTGAAATATATGAAAATTAGGCATTAGTCAGGGAAAATGAAAAATGATTGTTAAAAACTAATGTAATTAATTATGATGAATATACATTTATTATATACATCAATTTTAAGTAACAATTACTATAATTCGTGTTTTTTTTCATTCTTCGTAAATCTAAATTTGCAGTTATGGGGGTTGGTGCGCAGAGCGCGCAGGGGGCAGATATAGTTGTAAGAGTTTTGAGTGAGATTCTAGAAATATCTATTGACACATACAGGAAAGACGGCTCATTCAAAAAAGGGGGCCACTAGAAGGAATAATAAAGCTCACTAAAAAAAAAGTCAAGGGCACATCTTTCTTTATATCTAAACTTTACTACTTTTATTTAAAATTAGCAGCTTGTTCTTCATATTTCCTTAAAAGCAGCCCAGTAATCATTTCTCAGCGTATAACATGTATTCCCGAGTATTCTCGAAAAATGCCGTAGTCTTCCGAATTCTGTCAAATATACTTTAACATTTTTTTCATACTAACAATCAATTTTATCATTATTTAACGCTTTATAAAACATTACTGCAAAGCTTATTTAAAAAAAATTAGACTTATCACACAACAAGGAGGGTTGGCGCTCAGAGCGCGCAGGGGGGCGTAGCTCCACTAGTATATATATATATGGATACATTCTACATATATATACTACCCCGAACAGAAATCTTGTTGAGGCGAACGAGGGGCCCTCTAGAGGATACCTGAATGGCCTATGGAGGACCTACTGGGGCAAATTAACGCGGCGTACAGTTGGGCCTCTTTAGGTATCCTAAGGTCCTATGTGTACCTAACCATTATCGGAAGAGCCGTTCCTAACTGGTTACAGAGCCGCAGACGGCCATCCAAGTAACCAGACTTCCAAGCAAACTTATTCTGATATCGACTTACCGGCAGAAGGAATGAAAGCACGGGTGTCAATATAAAAATTACTAGAAACGCAATCTTTTATAACAGAAAATGCGATAGAAATGTAAGAAGATACACTATGATGCAACAACGCTAGTATGTAAATAACTAAGTTAACAAATGGATAAGTAATATAGCTAAAGCTCTTGCCTCTGCTCATGAAAATATGATAGTTTAGGTGACACCTAATGTATTGATATGGTAGCACGATCGGTAGCAGTCTTGCTTTTGGATTCGCAGGACTCTGATTCGAACCATTTTTTTTTTTTTTTTTTTTTCGTATTGAATTTTTACTATAATATATAGTATTTTGTTAATATTTACATAAATAAAAAAAATTTATTAGGTCGAAACATGGTTAATCTCATTTTATCAATAAAACATTTAGTCTTATCATCCGAACTAATAAAACATTTTTTTTGCTAAAATTATTCTGTGTTTACTTGCCGAGACCGGCACAAGTCTGCAACAGGCACTTTGCAAAGGATGCGTGTGGTTCGCATCGAAGCATTGCAATGTTCACGTATTCGACAGTTGGAGTGTAAAAGTTGTTTTGAAATAAGATGTCGTGTTTTGTTTCTGGGTGTCACTCGACAAAAAAGAAAAGTAAAAATCAAGATGAACCGAAACGCAGCTTTTTTCGAGCAACGAATGTAATATTAGGGCGTATAATAGTATCATAAGTTATTTCTGTGTTTGTGTATAGCCGTTTGGAAGACGACAATTCCAGATGGTGAATCTCTTATGGAAAAAAGTGTTGTATGTGAATTGCATTTCCTGCAAGAGGATATAGAGAAAAACTGTTCATAAATTATCAGATGGGATAACATATATTATTCCAAAAAAAAACCGTCTTTAAAAAAAGGTGCAGTTCCTTCACTATTTTCACCAGCATCTGTATTGACAAGTATCATAGCTTCCAAGAAAAATGAATATTCGTTTTGTACTGCAACAAACTTTAAAAGAATCGATGTGGATCGTTGTCGTTAGTCTGTTTAGTGTTATTATACGTATTAAAAATGCAACTTTAATTTTTTGTCATGATTGTTATCATGAATGCGATCCACTGTGCACACATAACACCCGTCTCTTCCACGGTGTTGTTTGATAGTAAAATTAGAATGCCGATTTTCATTATCATTATTTTTTTTAATCATTCACGGGTATATTAAACCACATTCGATCGATATTTTAAACAGCCAACTGGAAGCAAAATTAAATTTTATTTTATTCTTGTACAAATTCGAATAATCCAAGTTTCATATTATTTAAAAATCCTCGAATAATCTGTACAAGAAACGAGGTAATTACATTTTATATGCATAGAATTTTAATTGATTTATCTATTTATTAGTGCAAGAAAACAGTAGTATGCTTGACATGCAAACAAATTGCAAAAAAAGAAAAACTCTACGATAGTACTGCACGAAAATAATGAGTGCAGAGAAGAATCACCGAACGCATTTCTGACTGAAATCGAGAAAGAACCTTCTACATGCGTTGATAAATCATCGAAGCAGGGAAATTTTGCTACCATTTTCAATGCATTATCAGAAAACCCGGGAATTTTAACGTTGTCTAGTAATAGGATACCACAAGTTATACTTAACGACTTAAAATGCATAATGTGGACTTGTTGGAAAGACAATTATACATGGATATTAAAAAGAATTGTCTTATTCCCTGATCTAATGCCTAACGTAAGTACAACACAATAAATACAATACTTTATGCATACTAAATAACTCTTCATGTAACTACTAAGTTCGATAGCACGTAGGTCGGGTAGAAGAAGTAAGGCTGTTATAGCTATTACTAATAAGTGGATATTTATTGGTACTGAAATATTATACATGTGCTCGTATCAATAGGCATACCGAGAGTGGTCCGTGTGGCTCAGGCTACCTCGAGCTAACTTTTGGGCACATATAAAAATAAGCGTGTATTACATATATATTACGCAAGCGGTTACCATACATAAACATCACAGTAACAATATTTACAAATCGGTATTTTTGATTTGGCATGTCATATCTGCATTGTATATGTATATTCAATCTTTTAACGTGTCAATATACTATACTTTTTTATAAAATTATAGGCGTGATTTACTTGCACTTCACTGGTTTTTCCTCAAAAAATAGCATTGTACATAAATCATTCGACTACAAATTCACTATTTCAATTAACAAATTGTTATAATAGATACTTTTGACGTACTATTTCATACATTTCTTAACATGTACTATCGTAATACATTATTCGAAATTCATCTCCTCGGGTTTGAAACTGCGATTATTTGTAATTATACCGTACTTCTAAACAATATACATACAAATAGCCCTAATGTTTTATTGATCATTATAAAAAACATAGTAGGTATACTTGGACGAAAATTTTATTCAGCTTCGGAATAAGATCTCGATAGACGGTATAGACAATTTATTTAGCTTCAGTAGTTTTATTTGTCTCCTCTTCGATTTTTCCATGCCAAAAAGTAGAAAGTCTACTGTTACCGAGAAAACGAAAATGTTTCAAAATCGAAAAAACGTTATTAGATTGAAGCTTTACAATAATGTTCGACGATGTAACTGGCTCAAAAATAAGGTAAATAATAAATTTTTCTAAATAACATAATACAATACACAGTACAAAAAAAACTTGTTTTCCTATATTGGGTGTTTATGAGGGGCTGTTATGCTCTCTGTAAAAAACCACACTTCGCCACATAAGTACGATCTATCCAAGGCTGTCTTACGGTCCCTCGGGCCGTAAAATAGCCCCAGCGGCGATTGCCCTTTTGAGACGAATCAATTTTGGTCTATAATTTTACTAAACTCTCAGATCAACATGATGGAGCAACAAATGAAAAGGTTGAGGAAAGAATACGCTAACTCCGACAAACAAGCTTTAACGAAAGCTCTATTAAAGTTACCGGAAAGTCAACGAGAGGCTGCAATTATTAATGCATCAAGAGTGACAGATAAACGTGGTATGAGGTTTACAAATCAGTGGATTTACGAATGTATTCTTCTTCGTATAAAAAGTCGTAAAACGTACGAACACTTACGCAGTCATAATATTCTGTCAGTTCAATCCATGAACACTTTAAGCCGATACATGCAGTATATCAAAGGATCGTATGGATTTGACGAAAACGTTTTTAGATTATTGAAAAAAAATACAGCTGCAATGCCTGAATCAGTTGTACACGGTAAATAAAAAATATTAAAAATATATATACATATGGGTAATTTCACAAAAACTTTTATAGTTTATATGCCGATTAAAATCACGGCTTTTAATTATTTTGAGTCAAAATTAATTTAATTAAACAATTTGCATTTGGGGCTTCAGAAACGTCAAAATAGTACTATAGCGGTAATGTCAAACCTATCATTACCCTTACTCTATTTTCAAGTTTTTTTGAAAATCCCATTTAAATTAGCATGGTTTTTTAAAAATGCAACTAGAGTCGTACCAAAATTTTTTAGCTACTTTGGACCTTTGGTGACAGAAAAAATATCGAAAAAATTATAAACGTTATATCTCTAAAATGACATTTTGCACCAAAAAATATTCGAGTTTCCGTGAAATCATATATATAAAATGTTCGTGCAAATAAAAAGTCTATTACTTTTTTGCTTTTTAGGGATACTTCTCATCAACGAAATGAAATTGTCCAAGACACTATCCTTTAACAGACATACGCTTCAAGTTGAAGGATTTACAAACCTTATAAAATATACCCCAAAACATCAGCAGAACGCTAAAGGTGACCATGCTTGTCATTATGTTTCAGCCATTCAAGGGAAAGTGGGTACAAACTCTTGGTTGCTTCTTAAGCAAGAGAAGTGCGACTGGTATGGTGTTACATCAAATTTTGGTAGAGGCAATAATTTTATCAGAAAGGGCCGGTTTGAAAGTAGATGCTATTGCAAGTGATGATGCTTCGTGGAATCGAACGATGTGAGATATTTTTGGTGTTTCGCTAAATAGCGTGAGTGTGCAGCATGTGTGTGATCCAGAGAGATGCCTGTGGTTTTTTTCTGATTTTCCGCATCTTATAAAATGTTTGAGAAATTTTTTGTCCAAACATAATAAATACAATAAAATTTGGGTACGTAACGTAAAATTTAGTATTATACTAAAGTCTATGTTGCCTGTGATTATTACTGTTTTTTTTCTTAGACCCCTGATGGGGCAATATCGTTGAAACATTGGTACGCCCACTTAAGTATTGAGAATCCTAAAGGCTTTAATTTAAGGGTAAATTGCAAATTAAGAGAGGAACACATTAAACCTCAATAATACCAAAAAATGAACATTGCACTGGCATTACAGGTATATATATATATACCTGTAATGCCAGTGCAATGTTCATTTTTTGGTATTATTGAGGTTTAATGTGTTCCTCTCTTAATTTGCAATTTACCCTTAAATTAAAGCCTTTAGGATTCTCAATACTTAAGTGGGCGTACCAATGTTTCAACGATATTGCCCCATCAGGGGTCTAAGAAAAAAAACAGTAATAATCACAGGCAACATAGACTTTAGTATAATACTAAATTTTACGTTACGTACCCAAATTTTATTGTATTTATTATGTTTGGACAAAAAATTTCTCAAACATTTTATAAGATGCGGAAAATCAGAAAAAAACCACAGGCATCTCTCTGGATCACACACATGCTGCACACTCACGCTATTTAGCGAAACACCAAAAATATCTCACATCGTTCGATTCCACGAAGCATCATCACTTGCAATAGCATCTACTTTCAAACCGGCCCTTTCTGATAAAATTATTGCCTCTACCAAAATTTGATGTAACACCATACCAGTCGCACTTCTCTTGCTTAAGAAGCAACCAAGAGTTTGTACCCACTTTCCCTTGAATGGCTGAAACATAATGACAAGCATGGTCACCTTTAGCGTTCTGCTGATGTTTTGGGGTATATTTTATAAGGTTTGTAAATCCTTCAACTTGAAGCGTATGTCTGTTAAAGGATAGTGTCTTGGACAATTTCATTTCGTTGATGAGAAGTATCCCTAAAAAGCAAAAAAGTAATAGACTTTTTATTTGCACGAACATTTTATATATATGATTTCACGGAAACTCGAATATTTTTTGGTGCAAAATGTCATTTTAGAGATATAACGTTTATAATTTTTTCGATATTTTTTCTGTCACCAAAGGTCCAAAGTAGCTAAAAAATTTTGGTACGACTCTAGTTGCATTTTTAAAAAACCATGCTAATTTAAATGGGATTTNGTGTGAACACGCCGGTATAGGGCTAATGGAGCTCTCTGATTAGTCAGAGGAGGTCTGTGTTGACAACGTTGCAAACTAATAAAACGCATCACGTTATAATGTACAAATATATAATACTCTTATATATATAAATACTCTTTAATCAAACCTCCAAAGGGCTCGAATGTTCAAGGCAGTGATTTCATAGATGTTTTACTAAAAATTAAAGATATCAAAGATACCGATGAAATTTAAGACTGAAACAATGGAACGCTCAACTAGATATAATCCTTGATAAAGGACTGTACGTAGAACTAATTTCAGATGCGGCAAAAATAATTCAAGAGCACAATTATTTTCAGTGTTCTACATCTGAATACGTGCTTGCTTACGTAGCTGGTTACGTAGCCAGGAAAGGTTCCAGATTTGCTGTTATAAAAGACGAAACAAAAAAATATGTGTCATGACTGCTCTTTGATTCTTCATTTATTTTAAGCGATGATCAACCGACATCTGATGTTTATAAGTTAATAGAGATAAAATCGAAAGGATACTTATATAAACCATCAATTGCATTATTCAACATTATTTCAAGCTTAGAACGTGCAATACTTAATGTTGTTAATAATGGTGAAATTCATTCCGATACTATTTTTGAAATCACATCAGCTATTGACCGTGTAGGTTCTCTTTCTTTTGTTGGCTGTAAAAAACACAAGTTGTCGATGACGCACAACATTATCGCATTTTATATTTCAACAAGGATGTTGTTCATAACAAAGCAGGTAAACAAGAATGATAATATAGAGAAGGAAAAAACAAGAGAAAAAAGAGAACTGTCGAAGCTGTCTTACGCGCCGGATAATAATTTTAAAGAAAAACGTAATTGTGATGAAATAAAAACGAAAGAAAGGTAAACTGCTTCTAAAGATAAAAAGGTTGTAAAAACATTAAAATCTAGTAGTAAGTAAACTGTGCATGTTAATTTGAAATATTTGCATCTAAAATTATATATAAAGTAAAAATTCAATACGAAAAAAAAAAAAAAAAAAAAATGGTTCGAATCAGAGTCCTGCGAATCCAAAAGCAAGACTGCTACCGATCGTGCTACCATATCAATACATTAGGTGTCACCTAAACTATCATATTTTCATGAGCAGAGGCAAGAGCTTTAGCTATATTACTTATCCATTTGTTAACTTAGTTATTTACATACTAGCGTTGTTGCATCATAGTGTATCTTCTTACATTTCTATCGCATTTTCTGTTATAAAAGATTGCGTTTCTAGTAATTTTTATATTGACACCCGTGCTTTCATTCCTTCTGCCGGTAAGTCGATATCAGAATAAGTTTGCTTGGAAGTCTGGTTACTTGGATGGCCGTCTGCGGCTCTGTAACCAGTTAGGAACGGCTCTTTTGATGAGTGAGCCTGGCGATATCTGTCAAGAAAGTTGAACCATTTCCTGTATACTTGTATTGTATACAGAGTTGAGTCTCCTTCTCTCTAGTACTCCTTGGTACTGCTACAAAATTGTGGCGGACCGCACAAAGCATAGAGGTGGTATAGACGACTCGCTTAAGCTCTAAATTAGAAATTTGTTGTTCAAGAGGGCGTTTTATGTTTTTCAACGTATTTTTTTACGCTGATTACGGGAAAAATAATTTAAAAATTTTTAAATAATCGGATCAGTGTGAAAATCGCGTCTGAAGTTTATTTCACTCATATCTCTTTAACGGTAACAGATACGACAAAAATAAAAATACCAGCGTGTAGGGCGAAAAATTTTCTACCGATTTGATTCATTACATATCTTCAGACAAGCGCAAAATTATTCTTAAAAAAATTGATTAAGCGTTTTCAACACTTTCTGTAAGAGTGAGTGAGAAGGAGAGAGCGGCGGTGGTGCGTCAGCCACGATGAGCTATAAGTTACGAGCCATACTTTCTCCATGCTCGACTGTACATGCGTGTGTTGTGTATGAGTATAGATCATGATGCGTGGCGAGAGAGAAGCAAGAGGAGAAGCAGCAGCGAAAGGAAATGCTGGATTAGATAGAATATTCTTCTTTTTCAGGTTGCGGGCCACGCACTAAAATATTTATAAGTCCTCAAAAGACATTTAATCATGAAAAAAAAGGTCTCTGAAGAAAGAGTTTTTTTCACGTTTCTTTGTATTTTCTATCGATTGGTAATAGTGTCAAATGAGTTTTTTTTTTAATTCTAGAAATAATAAATCAAACTTTATAGTTATTTGGCTTTGGTAAACACGTGCGTTTTTAGGCATATTGTACATGAACGTAAAAGAACAATTGTAATTTTTGCATTTTTAACAATATTTCAGGAAAAAAACTGTTTTGTTATTCAAACACTGCAAATATCTCATATATGTTGTAGAGANTTTTTTTTTTTTTTTTTTTTTTTTTTTCTAGAAGTAATAAATCGAACTTTATCGTTACTAGGCTTTGGCAAACACGTGCGTTAAGGCATATTGTGCATGAACTTAGAAAAAAAGTTTTAATTTTTACATTTTTAACAATATTTTTTTATTGCCATTTTTTTAAACCTTAGTGGAAAATGTTTTTTGTTTAATTTTATTATGATCGATTGGCATTGTTAAGTTCTCTACAACATATCTGTGATATTTGCAGTGTTTGAATTGCAAAACAGTTTTTTTCCAGAAATACTGTTAAAAATGCAAAAATTAAAATTTTTTTTTTTACGTTCATGCACAGTATGCCTAAACGCACGTGCTTACCTAACCCAAATAACGATTAAGTTTGATTTATTATTTCTAGGAATAAAAAAAAAAAAAACCTCATTCGACCCTTTTACCAATCGATGGAAAATACTAAGAAACGTAAAAAAACTTTTTCCCTAGAGACCTTTTTTTTTCATCGTTAAATATCTTTTGAGGACTTAAAAATATTTTAGTGTGTGGCCCGCAACCTGAAAAAAAAGAATATTCTATCTAATCCAGCATTTTCTTTCGCTGCTGCTTCCCCTCTTGCTTATCTCTCGCCACGCATCGTGATCTGTGTTCGCTACGTGCACAAGCTGAAAAAGCGATCGCAGTAATACCTGTGCTAATATGTGAAACTAAACGGTATGTTTGTCTTCTGCTAGCAGACTACTAAGCATTACTATCATCAGAAAGTTATGTGTTTATACATCGACAACCATTCTAAGGGTTACATTTTTAATAAAATTATAAGTAGTATGTACATATTTTGCTCATGCATGTTCATTTTAAAAACGCAATGAAATACATCTTATACTGTGTATTTCTTAGAGTTTTTAGCTGGGGCCTGATCCTCTAAGCGTATCGTATGAACGTGTGTACATACTGTGTGAACACGCCGGTATAGGGCTAATGGAGCTCTCTGATTAGTCAGAGGAGGTCTGTGTTGACAACGTTGCAAACTAATAAAACGCATCACGTTATCACGTATCACACAGTACACGGACTTGTGTTGAAGTAATACTCAAGCGCTTATAGTGCTTGTAGTACAAATTTTGTCTTTAGTTATTCACGTAGGATTGTACCACTTGAGATATTGTATTAATTCGTGGTATAATGAACACAGAACCTTTTGTGTATCTATCGAGGTGCTGTGTTCCTATAGGTATCAAGCACATATCGCGAATATTGCCTTTCTCTGTGCCCGACCAATAGTTCTCGTTTTTTCCTCAGTGGCGCTGCTTCAAAATTGTGCACGTAGCGAATACGTATACAGCCACAGCGCTTTCGCGCTTGTCTGCAGATATGCAACGGATCAAATTGATATAAAATTTTCCGCCCTACACGCTGGTATTTTTATTTTTGTCGTATCTGTTACCGTTAAAGAGATATGAGTGAAATAAACCTCAGACGCGATTCTCACACTGATTCGATTATTTTAAAATTTTTTAATTATTTTTCCCGTAATCAGCGTAAAAAAATACGTTGAAAAACATAAAACGCCCTCTTGAACAACAAATTTCTAATTCAGAGCTTGAGCGAGTCGTCTAGTACTTCATACCACCTGTCTTATCTTGCACCGTGAATTTCGTCGTGATCGAGTCTTAAAAATTTTCTTTTATATATGTGGTTTATAAAGGCTGTATTCCGCAAATGCTGCCAGCAGTTAAGTTACGTAGGTCGTGGTAACACCGCATGGTCGGGCGGCGCTAGCGTCAACCTGTACTAACTGTCGGTGGGTTCCGCATGTCAACAAACTCCGAAATATCGGATGGCATGGGAGTGAAAACAGTAAAAAATATCGAAGTTTGTTGACATGCGGAACCCATCGACACTAGACAGTTAGTACAGGTTGACGCTAGCGCCGCCCGACCATGCGGCGTTACCACGACCTACGCAACTTAACTGCTGGCAGCATTTGCGGAATACAGCCAAATTACAACCATAAAACCGATTGATTTGCGTTCGTTATTTGCACGTCACTGTCCCCTGGCGTCGTCAATTAACTACTATATAGTAGAGATAAAAGTATCTCTATGACCAATACTCTACATTCTGATATCTCTATCGTGGTCTAATGGACAATGTACAAAATATATTTATTTTATTATTGAGATTGTTAACTAACAAACGAAACAAGTTTTTGTGCGGTCTTACTGATATTAGCTTCCCGCGCAAGTGAAAGTAAGGCTCAAGTACTTACGTGGCATTGGTTAGTATATTAAATCAGTGATGAGTGGGAACTAAAAAATGAAAACCGATTTAACTTTATTAAGCAAGGTTACGTTTGTTGGAAACAGTCTCTTTCAAATTTTTCTTTTTTCTGTAGTTACTAGTTGGCATCACTACTATTTCTCTTGGGCAATGAGAGTACATTAACTATTTAACTATTAGATAGTACTTCTTGTGTTGTCTTGTTAAAAAAATCCTAATTTGCATTACACTATTGTTTTTAGAATATTGAAGAAGAATTGGAAGTTATAAAACAAATTTACAAACAAATTAAAGATCTCTATGCTTTGANAATACTTTAACCAGGACATTAGAAAAAAGTGTTTCTATAAAGTGATTTTGGTCGGCTGGCTAGGCTTTGGGACGTATATCAACGTGACCTCACGTTTAGTGTGTCATTATAACTGACCAATTTTAATTGCGTACAATTCATACGATTGGCCAGTTATTGGGACTTGACGCTTCGGCCACAGGGACAAGTTTTTTCTACAGTGGCCAAAAATTGGGACATTCCATCATGTCAAATAATAAATAAAAACTTTTTTCTGCGTATGCAAAGAATCCTTTCTTTTTGGTACAGCTTAAAATAGTGTTATAACTATAAAGTAATCCCCATTAGGACTTAAATTTTTTTTTTTTTTTTATATTTATGGAGTACTTAAGAAGTTGGTCTACTAAGATGGCCAACGTGTGGTACATTTACCTTAACGTGTTATAAGTGGGCAAAGATTAGGTTAAAGTCCGTAGTAGGGGGGTTTTCCCCTACGCTACCCTACTACTTTATAAGCTTGCGTCCAAGTATAGCCATACATATATGACAAAGGGTCAATCATGAGCGTATTAGAGAGAGAAAGGATGTACTACTATTGGTATTCTGTCTCTCTCTTCTCGACACGCAGTCGAAGCATACGATGCTTTCTCCATATATTTATGCAATAAGTTACATATTCTTTGTCTCTTTCTTTCTCTCTCTTACATGCACATGCACTATTATTCGGTATTTGCACAATATAATTTGCACACATGCGCGCGCAAAAAAATAATTCTGCTCAAAATATTAAGTGTAGTGTCTTGGTTCATGTGATTGAAAAAAAATTTTCGTTTAAAACTACATGTTGAATTCTTCCAGTTGTAAAAAATTAAAATAAAATTCATGTTGCAGAAGGAACTTTTAACCATTTAATTGCTTGGTATGCATTTTATATGTAACGTTAATTAATTATTAAAAAATTTTTTTTGCTGCTGTTAGAGAGATATGAATTTTCAGAATACCCGAAAAATAGANTTAACTATTAGATAGTACTTCTTGTGTTGTCTTGTTAAAAAAATCCTAATTTGCATTACACTATTGTTTTTAGAATATTGAAGAAGAATTGGAAGTTATAAAACAAATTTACAAACAAATTAAAGATCTCTATGCTTTGATCCACCTAATTAGAGCTGATATTAAAGAAACAGAAAGAAACTATTACATTTTATTGAGTGAACAAGAAAATTTCAAGAGGTAATATAAACACTTTAATTATTCTCCTAAATAAAATTAAAACTAGCAAACCAATTGCAGCAACGACACCATTGGACAATACGTTTTACAAGGGCTACCCTTAAAACTAGACCATGTACCTTTGTAGTTTATTAAAATAAGTGGCTACCTGTCTTAGTTTTGAGGGTACTCATGGTAAAATTTGTTATTTGACGCTGTGTATTACTGCTGCAATTTGTATGCTAGTTTCAGCGTTATCTCTCTTACCTAAGAATAAGATATTTACTCAACTTACTAAATTTTTACTCTAAAGAATTTGTAATTTCAGAAATTTAAAGAGCAAAAAAAACAACGAAAAAGCTAACCTTTTTTATTTAAAAATTAAAAAATACTGAACTAATTTTTTTGTTTTTCAGTAGATTATAAATATCTATGATGTCTGGATTGAGCAGAACGAGCCTCATAGCAGGAAGAATTGAGACAGCTGAAGTTTCTCCTTTAATAGCATCACCATCTCGCAAACGTCGTTCAATAGCAACTCAAAAAGTTGTTGGAACAAATATTGAAGAAAATGATGATGAAGCTGAAAGGTTAGCTAGACGAGAAAAAAATGATAATGGAAGTCCTGCATCATCATCGTTATCTGCAGCTGATAGACGTCAGTCAGCATTTGGCTTGTCAGCCATATCAAATTTGTCTGCAGCTGAAATGAGTAATCAGATTGCGCAGTGTATAAAACTCAATGCTGAAAATAAGATTAATGATAAAAATGCATTTCAATTAAAAATGATCGATTTTCTTGTATATGCACTCAAAAAGCAAGATCCAAATATGACCAATTTACAAATGGCTAGCGCATCTTTAGATGCTAGTGCCAAAATATATGGTTTTAGAGTTGATAAAGTACATTCTGATCTTTTAAAAATAATTGGTATGGCTAAACAAGATAAAAGAGATCAACAAGAAGAAAATGTTTGTCATGATATTGGTCAAATCCAAAATAAAAATGAAAAAAAGAAAAAGAAAAAAAGGAGCCGTCAACATATTATATCAACTGCAGATACTTTAAAAGGAAACGTTGAAATTTATGATCCACTGTCCTTGATAAGATGTCAAAGAGATACACAAACATCAGACATGCTTTTTCAAGCTGGTCTCCCTCAGCATGCAAATCAAGGAGTCGCTTTAAATCTCCATAATGATGTTGTACTTGACAAGATACCATTGGTTAACAACTCGAATAATTTTTTTCCGTCTTTCATCAACAACTTTGCTAGTAGAAAAAGTAAAATTTGCCCGTCATATACAGCTTTTAAGTTTCTACATTGGTCGCCAAATGATGAACGAGACGAAATAAAAAGTCCAGATGATCTAAATGGTGAATATCACTTTGACTTGGATGCTGCTGTTAATGATGCTAATGAAAATGATCATGTTCTGATGGATTGTGGAGATGCTTATGAAGAATGCTGTGATAGGTTAGCCAAAACTTATCAACCTTACGAGAACATAGTAGACTTTCAAGATATCATAGTTAATAATCCTAATCCTGATGCAACATATGAATATTCATACATACAAAAAAATTACCGAATTCAATGGGCTGGGCCTTCACATTGGAAAATTACATTAAATAAGAATTTATTAGGCAGTAGAGTTGTGGAAACGTGCAAACAAAACGCTGCAAAAAAGAAAAAAGATATTGAACTAGTATTTACACCTGATTCAAAAGATGAGGGTAAAGTAAAATTTGGACATATCAATCGGCAGACAAGGTTATCAGCAAAAACTACCAAACTAGTCTGGTCAGAAGATAAAGTTACTTTTCCTCAAGATGTACACTATGATTTAAAACGTTATTATATTTTTTTTAAGAAGCCAACTGAGCGCTTGAAACTTTCTGATGCTAACAGAGATGAGCTTGATGACAATGAAGAATTTTCTAATGATTGCGATGTTGCTAATGGTACTAGCGAGATCAACCATGTTACAGATGGTAATGAAGAAGACAGAATTGCACATCATCAAATTCGTGGTTTTACTCAGGAAAGCATATTATCCCAAGGTTATGGAGGGTTTGTTGGTGAAAATTTAGTTTCTATTCCTAAATTAACTGATAAGATATTTATACCATACTCTCAAAGAGCTAAGAAAATAGATATGAGACAGCTAAAAAAAGCAATGTGGAGAAATTTAAGAAAAATGTCTAAAGAAACAGAAAAAGAAAACTACAATATCACCCAAACAGAATCTGAGAGCAATAAAGATTTTGAATCTCAGCCATTTAGTGACACATACATGAAACTGCCTAGGATGCTGTCAAAACAGAACACTGAGTCATTAAGCCCTTCCATTGCATTTGTAACTCTTCTACATTTAGCTAATGAAAAAAATTTTTTCATTGAGAGAAATCTTGAATTATCAGATTTAATAATCAAAAGTGAAGTTAATAATTTGTAATTACCCTTTAATATTACTGTTTTCTGAGACATTCATATTTGTGTTTATATGGGTTAAAATTACAAACAAAATTTACGAAAACTGCTTATTTCAAAATATGTCGACTGAAAACGAATGTCACGAGAAATGTTGATGTGAAAAAATAAGTTTTGTTTTATTCTTAACTCGAAATTCTCAATTTTAAAAGTAATTTTTCTGCAATAACATTGAAATTAATACTTCACTTATGTTATTTAAATAAATAAAATCACTTCTTAAGCTGTTTGCTATAATATTTTTTTATCATTAAAAAAACATAGACATTTGCAAAATTGTTGAATGTTAGAATACTGAAATTATACATCCTGACTTCTATTATCTGTAACACTTTATATAGAACTTAAGTCTATGAAATAACTTTCATGAGTATAAAAATTTTATTTTAAATGATTTTGAACTGTTGTATCAAAAAATTTAATTTTCAATGATTTTTATATTACTTTTCCAAAAAGTGTGCAATAAATCATAACGAAAAACAAATTGGCCTAGTACCCAGCAAAAAATTACCGTAATAATGTTCGTGTATGGTAAATACCTTAGCAATTCTGTAAAGTAAGCACTATTTTTTTCATTACAATAATTTCTTTCTGTAACATTTCATAAACCATCTTGCGCAGTTTTCGAAATAAATTTACTGGAAACCAAAAACTAAGATTTATTCGTGAATTTATATTTTAAACATACAAACCAAATTTTGTTTTTATTACAAATGATCTCAGAAATCTGAGTATTAATATCCCTATGACATTAAATTAGTCGGAGTTTCTACTGTACCAACTTCTCTATGATAAGAAATTATGGTTAACAACTAAGTGTCTAGCTGTTTAAACCCGAAATAAGGAAAAGAGCCCCTAAGCTGGCACTTTGAAAAATCAATTGAGCCCAAATTCAATGCAATCCGTTGTGTTTTGTATAATTCCCAGTGAACCAAAGCGGTTAATCTGCGAATAGTTTATATGAAATAAATACTTGTTTGACATAAATCTCTTATTCGATAAATCAATTTTTTAATAATTTTAAGTAAAACCCGAACTTCCTAAGTGTTAAATTTTCTGAAACTAAACTACAAGTTTCAATAAATATTAGATTATGTTACAGCTATCAACAAAGAAATACAACGTATTTAAAGGGAAAAACATGTGAAAAAAATCCTTTCTGTTGCTTGATAAATTACAAATCAAAGAAATGTGAATGATACAAATAATGCATAATTTTGACCAAAATCATATGAAAAAATGAATACACAATTAACGACACATGCAATTGAACATATAAACGTGATTATAACGCATTGAATTGACCAGCTGAACAATAAATACCATGGATTTTAGCTGTATATGCGCAGGCCTGTATTCAGTTGCATAGACTGTTGTCCACTAACAACTGCGTAATTGACCCTGATGGGCTTGAAATGAAGTGAGGGATTGTTGTCCTTTCACTAGTTATCTCTAATATATTACAAAAAAAATATATTAGCTTGATACATAATCGAATATTGAACACGTGTATGAGTTCATGCCCGGATAAATTATCTCGTGGGTATAAAACCAAACGGCAAAAACTATCTAAAATGAATTTATTTAGTACTCAAGTAAATTTAATGAATTCATCTAAATTCCTTAACATGAACGGAAAATGAATTTATTATGAATTTATAAACTCAACAAGTTATGTCCTAATAATAGAGTTCTTAAAGAATCTGTAAAGTATTCTCTAAATTAAAGAAAATATCAAAATATGTAGAAATAAAATGCAGTGATTTAGTCTCGAACTTGGGCCTTCTGGGTACCAGCTTAGAGCTCTCCCATGGAGCTGGACAGACAACTTTGACTCTAGAAGCAATCCTGTTCTACTTAACATGGAGTTGAATTTATTTTATCTTATTTCGCGTAATTACACTTACTAACAAACTATATTTTCTTCATCATGATATACCTAGATTTTATCAAAGTAATATTTAAATGTGACCTAGCTAACGTTATTATATTACATCCCTGGTAGCACAAACACGCATAAGTACATTGCATAAGACGATGCTCGGCCTGCTTCCGCAAGTGAATCAGACGTGAACAAGAAGTGCACAGATGTAGAGGCATGTTGGCACAACGCTTGCGTAAGTAGTAAGTTACACTCTACCCGTAACAAAATTTCTGCGCGATATCGTGCAAGATATCCTACACGATATCTTACAAGATATCCTACACAAAATCTCATAGGATATCGTGTAAGATTTCTTACACGATAGTCTACCCAGCTAAAAATTTGTCATAAGTTCTTACATAAGTACTTATGTAATTTCTTACATATGTTCTTATGTAAGTTCTCATTTAAGTTCTTTAAATAGAACTTATGTCAGAACTTGTACACGATCTTACATTTGCTTATCAACCGAGAACTTACATAAGATCTTATGTAATTTCTTATGTAAGTTCTTATTGAAGTTCTTATAAGAGTTCGTATATCAGTCGTTTAAACGTATTAAATTACTACCTAGATACATACATGGTGAATTTTAAAATTTTTCCTGCATAAAAGCTGTTAAAATAGCTAATATGAACTAGCAAATACAAAAAAAAGCATTTTTTACCTCCTCTAAGGGGATTTGAACCTAGTCCGGGGATTATCTAGACAGTTAGTGTCTTACCCACTTGGCCAGAGTGGATTGGATACATGGGAAAGAATTAAAACGTCAAAAGTAATTGACTTCTAAAGCTGTTAATTTTTTTATTTTGTGGATAATATTTACCACCTTGGTTACCTCATTGGTTAATAAACATTTTATGAATGTACATATAACATTGTTTTGAGTCTGATAATGCGTTTCTTGACAATAAATCTAGTAATTAATTTCACAAATACTTTTCGTTCACGGATTTTATTTGAACTTTACTTATACTTTTTATTCTAAGGGAAAAATAATCTATTTTTAAAAGTGTAATAAATTTATTGTAATTGCTACAACAACAAAGTTGAGGATTAACTTCTTCTCTTCAATACTTTAATGTCGGTATCAAAAACCAGCAGCAAAAATAGTTTCTCACTTATATAAACATTACTCGAAAGATTACATAAATTCTTAAAATAAAAGTTACTACATGAAATAAAGTTTT